>JACXGK010007011.1:6103-26859 GCA_016801125.1 Novumbra hubbsi | reverse complement strand
TGGTCAGCCTAAAAGTTAATCTATAGGTTTCTAGATAAACAGTGTCCTTTGTCTTATCCTCCTAACTTCCTGACCCCCCTCCTTCTTATGGAATGCCCCAAGTAACTTATTAACCCTTGAGCCTACTTTTTAGGAGTCTACTCCTCAATGACATGATTTCAGTCCAACACCCAATCTCTTTAATAATGAATTCCACATGTGACATAATCCCCAAAATCCCTAATGTGACATAATCCCAAAAATCCTTAATGTGACATTATCCAAAATATCCTCAATGTGATGACATTATCTAAAATATCCTTAAAGTAGCATTATCCCAAAAAATCCCTAATGTGACATTATCCAAAGAATCCTTAATGCAATGTCATAATCCAAAAAATACTTCCCATGGCGTCACCCTCGACCATGACCTCTCTTTTGATGAACACATAAAAAATATCTCTATAGCAGTTTTTTTTCATCTTCGGAACATTGCTAAAATACGATTTTTTTTATTAAAAGCTGATTCTGAAAAACAATTCCATGCTTTTGTTACGTCCGGAATAGACTATTGCAACGGTCTAATCTCCGGTTATCCTGATAAATCAATGAATAAACTTCAGTTAGTGTTGAATACGGCTGCTTGAATTTGAACTAGAACAAAAAAATTTGAGCACATTACTCCAGTATTAGCTTCTCTACATTGGCTGCCAGTCAAGGCTAGGACTGATTTTAAGGTTTTACTGTTGACCTATAAAGCAGTACATGGACTTGCTCCTGCATATCTCTCTGAAATGATTCAGCCATATATACCTACACATAACTTAAGATTGCAAGATGCATACCTTCTGGTCGTACCTAGAATTTCTAAACAAACAGCCGGAGGCAGGGCTTTCTCACATAGAGCTCCGCTACTGTGGAATAATCTGCCAATTACGGTTAGAAATGCAGACTGGCATTATGCTGCTATATTATTGTGCCGGGGGAGCAGGGCTAGTTCTCCTCCTTAACTCTAAGGAATGCACCCTTTAACAACTCTCCTTGTCTCCTGTTGCGGTTAAACTTAGAAGGACGTGAGGTCTCGGCCTACACCTGTGGAGTACCAGGCCCAGAGGTCCTTGTCCGGAGCCCTCCTGGTTTTGCTGCAGAACAAGCAGATACCTGACGATTCCAGCTCCCACTCTGCTGACCCCCCTCCCAACCTAGATCTAGACGATCCTGATGATTCTGGCTGCCACCAGGCTGAACCCCTAATCAACTGGACTGTTGGACCTGGACTGTTCCTGTCCTGCCAATCTGATCATGCTTGTCACCTAGATCAGGCATTTTAGACTCTGGACACATCTTATTTGAATTTATTAATTATTAGCAGTATTCTTAAACATCACCCCGCACAGCCATAAGAGGTATGGCCACCCCTTTGAGCCTGGTTCCTCTCTAGGTTTCTTCCTGCAATCCGGCACCCATAGGACGTTTTTCCTAGCCACCGTGCTTCAATCCTGTTGTTGCGTGCTCACTGGGGTTTTAGGCTGGGTGTTTTTGTAAACTTTATAAATAAAATTGATTGATTGATTGATTTGACGTCATCATAAAAAATCCTTAATGTGACATTATCCAAAAAAGTCCTTAATGTGATGACATAATCCCAAAAATCCTTAATGTGACATTATTCAAAAAATCCTTAATGTGATGACATAATCCAAAAAATATTTAATGTGATGACATAATCCAAAACATCCTTAAAGAGTGTGGCATCACTAGGGATGGTTAAATCCAAAACCTTTAGGTGGACTCATTTGGTGTTCACCTGTACACTCAAACTGGTATGGGAATTCTGGCAGAACACCTGAAACAGACCTCCAAAGTTACATTGTATCTGGATGGTTCAGATACAAAATCACAAACCAACAACAAAGGGTTCTTTATTACTCTCTTGTTCTTCCAGGAATGGCCCAAGCCTCCGCTCCCCGTATACGAGTTTATTTCAATCCTACCTATACATTTATGCTTGATGGAGAATAACAAATATCTGAATAACAAATATCACAAATCACCACCTGTAGGATCCATCAAGTGGAGACAGACTATAGCTGGGCACTCATCCAGAGTGTTCTTCTGTCATTCAACAAAGAAAACATCACTTCCTACTTGGATAGAGCAGACAAGTTGGTCACCAAGGGAATAAGTCAGAGTGACATGAAATTCACAGGGCTGCACCTCTGCTCTGCAGACATCCTAAAGACAGTTTCTGCTCTGCACACATCCTAAAGACAGTTTCTACTCTGCACACATCCTAAAGACAGTTTCTACTCTGCACACATCCTAAAGACAGTTTCTACTCTGCACACATCCTAAAGGCAGTTTCTACTCTGCACACATCCTAAAGACAGTTTCTGCTCTGCACACATCCTAAAGACAGTTTCTCTGGCTTTTTGGACAGAAAACAAATGACAAAGGCTACACAACAAGAGTACACAACAAATTGTTTTGTTCTGTGGCTGAACTCTACCAGCCTGGATGAACCACTGGAAGTCTTCAGACTCGTGTGCAGGTTTCACAGCTGCTGAGGTGACCAATGTGGTTAAAAAGAGCATATATGTGCTTAATGTATTGATTAGAAGGGAGAACATAAATGATGTTGATGCTTTGGACCAGAAATAAGAGGTCATAGAACTAATACAAGCACCAAGTAAAGTCAACACAGTTTTTAGGAGGTCGAAGTTTACCAGGGACTTAAGGAGGTCAAAGTTTTTAATGGAGTGGTATACTGCTTAGGGACCTCAACTTAACTTACCAAAAACAAGGGAAACCAACTGCCATGTGGAGCAGTGGTTCTGGATTGTGAAACATTCACTTAACCAAATAAGAAATATCTAAGGCCTGCTGAATCTGAAGCAAAGGCAGATTTGACCAGCTTGAAGAGCTGAAAAGAAAGTTGACATTCAACTAGCACCATTCAGAATTATAGTCACTGAAACCACAGCAGTGACAAAGTGGAGAGGTTACGAAATGCACATTTTTACTGTCACTGAAACACTTATCCTTAAAAAGAACAGTAGAACCATAGTTAATCAAAATATGAACTAATTGTACAGAAGTCCAGATAGCAAATCTAAAGGTGAATTTCTGGTTTACTTCTCACTTGATTAATTTTCTTTTGGTGTGTAGATGAAACATATTTGAAACATATAAATAAACATTCTGGTGTCATTTTTTTACATGACTCCTCAATTATTTGTTTAGGTTCAAAATGTTTTGGTCTTTAGGCCAACTTAATTAAGGCCAGACACTACAGGTGCATATGGTAATTTTTTAACTAATAGATATCACCATGAAACTTCCCAAGTTGATTGCTTACATTAAGACAATACATTTTTATATTACAAGTTTTCTGAATATTTTATTGAAATATGCTAATCATATGCAAATGAGGCGTAATTTTATAAAATCTGCATACATTTCCACAACAGAAATCTAAACATTGGATAAAGCTAGGTTCAAAAATCTTTTGTCATTTTGTTTACATTTTAGAGTCAAAGGTTTTTACAGAGGATATTTTTGTTATCCTTTTTATCACTCCAGAAATCTGAAAATACTGACAACAGCCACAAAAAAAGAAGATTAGCCATGTTATAGGCAGAAAACTATACATAAGTCAGGCTATAAATTATATGTGAACAAACCCCTCTGTAAATACCTTTAGAATATAGATTGGAATACAAATGGAAAGTTTGATGTATGTAAGTACGACTGAAGTGGAGATTTCTGGCTCAGAGTATGAGTAAAAACGAATTTTGAGAAAACTGACTTAAAAAATTGTATTGTAAAATTCCATAATTTCTTTGGGGAAACCACTATTTACAGACACAAAATCTTATTAAATCCTTAGCAACAACAATAGAGAACATCTCAAACATATTTAAACTGGTAACTGAATAACAGCATGGCCTTCAACTGAACAGAACCATAGTATGGTTCTGCCACCCTAGTTTGTTGTATGTCCATCCTGCATAACACTGCCTAGTTACCCATTCATGTTTACAGGCTAGTTATCCATGCCTGCTCCATATTTAGGTCCCTCATCCATTTCCTGCTGATGCTTTTTCCGTTTTTTTGCAGTGCATAGACTCCTGCACTTATGTATTACACTGGCAGTAACTGAGATTCTGAATATATCAGTTTCCTTCATTGCACCTACAGTAACAACTGTGCTTTGAAGCCACAACCTCTCCATAACAGTTAGCATGTGTTGAAACCAAATGTTTCCCCTGGTGGCGAATCAGAGAATGTTCACGCCGTCAAGTCTTCCCAAATCATACACCTTTTTTACGAATGCATTCGGAGATCTGTCTCGCAGGACAGCCAAGAAGATCTGAAAGTCCGTACACATGGACACAAGTTAAATAGCCCCTTCCCACACAATCAATGCATAGTCGTTGCTGCGCGTGCTTCCTGGGTGTGTGTGTTTCTAATGTCGCAGCCCCCAGCCCTGGGGTGAACCATCTGGTGACCTTTTCCGAGGGAGATGAGAATGGTGTTGTTGTGTCCGGCCCCAGGAAGTCTACAGGACCCCTCTGGCCTGTCTCCCCCGCCCTAGTGCCGGAAGACGTGAGTAAAAAGGGCATCCGCGGTCTGCAGGGCCGTCGAGATACCGGGCAAGGGAAGCAAGCGGCAGGCCTTTGAAAACCTATCCACAACGACCAGGACGGTGGTGAAACCCTATGAAGGCGGTAAATCAGTCAGGAAATCAACACATAAATGAGACCATGGACGCCGTGGAATAGGCAATGGAAGCAGTTTACCTGTAGGTAAGTGCCTGGGAGTCTTACTCTGGGCACAAACCGAACAAGAGGAGACGTAAATCCTGACGTCTAGAGCCAACGTAGGCCACCAGTATTTATCCTTTACCGTCGTGATGGTCCTGCCCACGCCAGGATGACCAGAGGAGGGCGATGTATGGGCCCAATACAGGAGTCTGTCCCTCACCTCCTCCGGAACGTACATGCGACCTTCCAGACACTGAGGAGGGGAGGGCTCCGCCCGCAGCGCTCTGTTAATCTCTGTGTCTACCTCCCACACCACCGGCGCCATGACGCGAGCACTAGGGATGATGGGAGAGGTATCCACGGGCCTCTCCTCGGCATCATACACATGGGACAGGGCATCGGCTTTGATGTTCTTAGACCCTGGAACATACGACAATGTAAAGTCAAATCTGGAAAAAGAAGGGCCCACCTGGCTAGACGGGAGTTAAGTCTCCTTGCTGATCGGATGAGAGGAAGGCACAGGGGCGGAGTTTCGGTGGCACCCCGAGCGTTGCGAGAGCACAGCCCCCACCCCAACCTCGGAGGCATCCACCTCCACGACGAACGACAGTTCTGGATCAGGGTGCGCCAAAACCGGGGCAGAGGAAAACAGGGCCTTCAGTGAGTTGAAGGCACATTCTGCCTCGGCTGTCCATTGCAACCGGGTTGGCGCACCCTTCAACAGTGAGGTAATCGGAGCTGCCACTTTGCCAAAACCCTGGATAAACCTGCGGTAGTAATTGGCAAAACCGAAAAACCTCTGAACCTCCTTAACAGTGGTTGGTGAAGGCCACTTACGCGCGAGGCTTCCATTTCCACCCCCCTTGAGGAAATGTGATATCCCAAGAAGGACGTGGATGACTGGAAGAAAGAACATTTTTCTAGTTTGACATATAAATCATGCTCCATCAGTCTCTTCAAAACCCTGCGGACGGTGGTCACATGGCCAGCCTGAGTGGCAGAGTAAATCAAGATGTCATCGATATACCCCACCACCCCCTTGATCCACATGCTCCGAAATATGTCGTCAACGAAGGATTGAAAGACTGACGGAGCATTCATCAAACCGTAGGGCATTATGAGATATTCTGGGGGAATGCGCACAGTGGAGACAGTGGACGGACTTTCCACCGTTGTACTACAAATAGACTTCCCAATACACGTCCCCTGACACCGTTTGGACCATCCTGTGAGAACCCGCCTTGACCATGAAAAAGAGGGATCATGCAGTGCCAACCAAGGAAGTCCTAATATAACAGGGAAATTTGGAGCCGAAAATGACGTAAAGGGAAATTTCCTCTGTATGATGGCCACACTGCATGCGTAACGGAATGGTGACTTGTTTCACTGCTCCCATGCCTAACGGCTGTTGGTCTAGGGACCTGATAGGGATGGGAGGGGAGACGGATCTGAGTGGTATATGGAATCGTTTGGCAAAGCCGGAATCGATGTAATTACCCGGTGCCCCGGAATCTATTAAGGCTAGGCACGGGTTGAGAATGGGTATGTGAGGGAACGAAACGGGAATTTGGAGGTGGTCAACGGATGGCTCCCATGGAATAATAGGTTGCGTTACCTGACGGCACGTATGGGTGCCCCGTTTGCTCCTACCTCGCCCGGATCCTCTCCTCGGGGGGTGTGCGTTGGGTGTGCCGTCCCGACGCTGCAACGAACCCATCTCCATGGCCTCCGCGGCGGGTGGGCAGTCCGGAGAGGGACCCCGGCACAGTCTTCGGCTGGTCATGATGTTATTCAGCCGAGTGGCCATGGAGATGAGCTCGTCCAAACTCGCGGTGACGTGGCGGCATGCAAGCTCCTGGCGAACCCCTGCGTCGAGACTGCACACAAACGCGTCCCGGAGTGCACGCTCGCACCACCCCGACTCCGCGGCCAGGGTCCTGAACTCGAGGGCGAAGTCCTGTACGCTCCGCTGTCCCTGGCGGAGGAAGAACAGGCGCTCCCCCGCCTCATGCCCCTGTGGTGGATGGTCAAACACCATGCGGAAGCGCTGGACGAACAGCGGGTAATCGTCCAGTTCAGGACCCGCACGCCTCCACTCCGTCATGTATATTTTTTACTGTTGCTGCTGCTTAAAATTTGCTTTTACGCTACCGCATTTTGCGTATGCTTGCGGTAAACATGGCTGTCAATTTTCAAATTGCTGCTAGCAGCTATATGTGTTATTATTACTGAATTGTACACTTTATGTCATGTCCCCGTCTAGGGACGCGCCCTCAATAAGTCAAATAAAATAAACAGTTGTTTTCTACATGCATAAAACTCCTAGACTACTTCAATATGTATGGCACTGAATCATAACACAAATAAGACATTCCGGACCTTTGCTTGAAGTAGTTTGGTTTAGCTGGACCTTTCTACATTTTAATTGAATACCCCTGATCTATATATTAATACACTATAAAGACTTTATTTCTTCTAAATAACAGAAGACTCGTATACGGGAGCCCTTGTGACATCTGCTGATAGAAAAGAGAATTGCAATCATGAAATGCAGGAATAAAAATTGAACAGGAATTAACTAGCCTTAAATCAGCTTTTCTCTGTGTGATTTAGAAAATTTGAAAATACTGGGTGATAAAACACAAAATTTAGGAGAAGTAAAAAAAGCTGGTTTTTGGAATTTGATCGAGAGCTAAGAAACCATTTATTTTCTCTTCACTGGGTAAAATTTGCCCGCTTTGGCACTTCTAGTGTTAATTAATTAGGATTTAAACAGTTGAGCTCAGAGCTCAAGGTGATCAAATGGGTGAAGCATTACATAAAGAATTGTTTTTTTTGTTGCTATAGTTATAAGAGAGTATTGGCATCTGTTGTACATATTTAATTCACAGGATTTGTTTTGTTTGTTTATTTGGTAATAGTTTTGTTGGATGTAAGGTCAAACATGTTATGGTTGAATAGCATAAAGCTAACAACTTTTTTTATTTGGCTAAGCAAAGTCTGACAATGAAAAAAAAGGAATCTCATTCCACGGACAAGTGTTGCTCTCAAGATAGAATTCAAGAGATGCACACTGGTCTTTGGGATCTGATGAAACCATAACAGAGGAGAAAAAGGTCTGATGGACTGTTGTACGGCTTTAACCATTTGTGTTGCAGTTATATGTTAACAGATGACAGGTCACACCAACAACTGGACACAGAGTGTGAGTACAACAACACGATCTAGAAGGACACTGGACAGGTCTGTTTTCAACCTTCCTGAGCACTCACATGGCAGAACAATGCGCCAGTCAAATCACTTGGATCTACACACATATTTACAGATGGACCATGGACAACCCCCTTAAGAGGCATCGACAACCCCCTAAAAGACCACATCCTGTGCATTGTCCTTTTTTCTGATCATAACTTGTGTCAAACGTAAACCATTTACCCCGTCCATATTTCAACACATGTAAAAAAAAATTAATTACATGTTGATAAAACTAGCAACATAAAAGTACAATCCCAAACAAACTGAAATGGTCGAAACACTTTTGTTAACGCTTGAAGGTCTTGGGTTTTCAAATACTCCTTTGTCATTATCTTGATATTTTGGCTTCTCAAGAGGTCATATTTTATAGTAGAATGGTGTCCTTTATATTGTTGATTTTGAAGACCCTCAGCGACAAGAAACATTTATAGAAAACACCTTTTGTGACACACAGACTATTTTATGACGTGAAATCAATGTAAAAAACGCTAGGCCACATGTTTTTGTTTTTAATTAAAAAAAACATGTAAACAGTTCTGATTTACAATACATTTGGATACATTAATGTATAATATATATATATATATATAATATACCATGTATAATATATATGAAAAATTTCCTCTTACTGTCCTCATTCTGCTAGAATAATGCAGCGTCTAACCCTAACCCTAACTTGTACCATTTCAGAGCAGTGGATAGAAATGTCACGGTAGTGATGTAATCCTTTCAAGGTCCCCGTCCATATAATGAGGCATGCATCAAAATCGACTCAACATGTCCTGAACTTTTGAAAAGCAACATGGTCCTATTAAACATTTCAGGATAGCTGTCGTAATTATGACTATTAAGCAACTTCACAAACAAACAACATTACATACATTAGAGATCAAATATACTAGTCAAATTAGGAAAACTATTGATTGTTAGGAATGATGATTGATTCTAATAAAAATTCCTGTTGTCTGTTTCTGTAATCTCCCTTGTCTTGCATCAGTGATGACAAGTTCCTATATCAGTTATTACAGTCTATCTGTACACACACACACACGTTATATTTTCAACACAATCTTGAATAATCTGTTTTAAAACACCTATATTTATTCTGTCATATCTGGGACATTGTCATTTATATACAAAAGCAGGAATGTTTTATCAACAATTTAATAATGCTTTTGGTTTTATTGAAGAACATAAGTAAAATGTATTGGATGGCCTGATTTACACAACATTTGAATACCTCCATAAATAATATAGAAATAAAATATCAAAAATACTGAAAAAATATAAAATGCTTTTTTTTACTGTAGTCCACATCTGTTTTTTTTCTCAGAAGCTCTAAAATATAAGTCAGAATGCCCAAATGGGCTTCCTGTATTCCTGTATTTTCTTTCATTAAGCAATTCTAAAATCCGCCGCTAGAAGCAATACTCCCTCATTTTTTGGAAAGCGAAGGTTTTCTTTTTGTTTTTCCAAAGATGTATATATATTTTTTGGATGACATTTATTATGGGGTGCCTTTATTGGGGGGAGTCTTTTTTGCTTTTGAATTCCCTACATTTTTCATTTTTGGAAGCAGGGGAGATCGGAACAGGGATATGTTGTTTTAGGACAATAGTCATTATTGGGCCTTTTGCACATCGCAATTTTGAAGTTGGCTGATTGACCGATATACACGACAAAGGCGTCATTCTTTTGCAGAAGAATGTCCTATTTCTGCTAGAGAAATGAAGCGGTTAACTTTTACCATTTCAGAGTAGTGGATAGAAATGTCACGGTAGTGATGTTATGCAACTTCACAAACAAACAAGTATCAATGACCAATGTTTGGGTAGTCATCATATGTTGTCTTCTACCTGCCTTGTGAGGAAGGAACATACATTAGAGATCAAAATACCAGTTCATTTAAGAAAACTATTGATTGTTAGGAATGATGCTTGATTCTAATCAAGAGTTCTGTTGTCTGTTTCTGTAGTCTTCTTTGTCTTGCATCAGTGATGTCAAGTTCCTATATCAGTTATTACAGTCTCTTTGGTTTGGGCCTGACCAAGTATCAGGTCTCAACAAATGTCAGTGAAGGTGTTTATCTGAAAATGAGAAGTTTCCATTTAGATTTTTGGATCAAGTGACCTTTCGAGTGATCCAATCCAGGTGGTTCTATGTCCTGTAGTGTGTGTAGCACACAGGAGAACATCTGTTGGACGACTATGAGCCTAAAAACAGAAACTGTTTGTCATCTTTGCTTCTCTCATCTCACTGTCCTTAGTTCATCAGTGATATGAGAGGAGATCCAAGTGATCTGACCCTGGCATCATTCTGCCATGTGATTGGTCAGGAGTTGTGTAGTTGGAGGGGGCAGTGTCATGGGAGAGAGAGACTATTTGAGGGATGTTTGGACAGAAGGCAGGAAGCCTTGATGAGTCACAGGAAGGGGATCCAGGGTGCAGGTAGTTGGTTTAGATGATACAATTATTTGGGAGATATAAGCTGAGTCAACCGGGTAAAAGTACACAGGTAGGTTTGTAGAACAGTAGGTGGAGAGGGGAGGTAGTTAAGTGTGGAAGAAGGGTCTGACAGAGGAGGATTAGCCAAAGAGGAATTCATGTCTGTGATCTTGTCTGTGAAATTACCACATTCCTATAGAGCTAAGAGACCGATACAGTGAGAGCAAGAACAGATGGATGCAGGGGTCATTAACAAAGGCTAGATCCTCTTGGTCTGTCCAAAGTGTCTTCCTGACTTCAACACTTAGACTTATACAGTGTATGATCAATGAATATATTCAGATCAGTAAACCTACTCTTACATTAGTAGTTAACAGGATGAGGTTCAATACGTTTCTGTTGTTGGATGGTCAAATGTCACATCAATCCAATGGCTTTGGTAGTCTGTGTTTAGTAAGCTTTTTACATCATTCTCTCTACACACACATTATACACATAAAATGTGTCCAATGTGAACGGACTTCAGATCTTCCTAGCTGTATTTTGGGGAACGATCTCCAGATATATCTGTAATAAAGGCGTTTACTTTGGAAATAGCTGACCGTGTGGACATTCTCTGATTCAGGACTCGGGGGAAGTAGTTTGAATTCTACAACTTGGGTGCTCGTCCGGGGATCGGAGAGTGTTCACGCCAATTGATTTAATCAGCCTTCGGAAATTCCAAAAGATTTTTAGCCATGGCGACTTTCAGGTAAGCAGAACCGAGTTTTCATACGAATCTGTACATTTTACCAGAAACAAAATTTTGAAAATCGTTTGTGAAGAGTACGAAGAGTGTAAATTAAGATTTCCAAACTAACGGCCAGGACCGAGTGGCGTCTCCGGACAAACCAGGGGCTAGAGGCCCGCGAGGACTAACCTCCGAACTAAGTTTGGCTTCAATATTTTAAGATATTCCCAAATTTTACATCCTTGAAGTGGCTACTCCAACCTAGTTTTTGACAAAAAATAGGACCCTAGAAAGCGGCGTCTCTATAGGGAGCTGGGCGAAAAAGGCCCGGAGAATTCAGGACCTCCAAACGTTATATCCTAGATCTAGCATATCCTACCTTGTTTCGACGGACGCAAGGAAAGTCTACAGAGCAGCATCTCTGTGGATTGCTGGGCTAAGGCAGCCCGGAGAATTGAGGACCTCCAAACTATTTATTGGTGAAAATACTGGAGCTAAATACTCCAAAAAGATTGGGTGACAGGCCTGGAGAATAAAAGAGCTCCAAACTACGGGGACTAGACTCCCCCGGACGGCACAGAATTCCGAAAATCGGTGTGTATTTTGTGGTTTTGTGGTAGCTGTGTTGTGGTAACTGTGTGTAAATGTCCCTTTGTTTTGTCACGTGGTATCGTTAGTTGTATGTTGCTGTTGTGTTGCTGTTACTGGTTGTATGCAGGTACTGTAGGAACCTTAGGTAAACAGAGATTGTGGATAAAATGCCCCCGATCAGAGAAGGGGGAGGAATGTGGCTTGAACACTTAGATAAATTAACAGCTGGACATGAACTGGCAGTGGGTGATTGAAGGGCAGTAGCCGCCCAAGCGTTGACACAGCATGAATTGGCAGACGTAGAGGCTGGAGCTAAGACCGCTAAACTTCCTGATGAGGTCCCGTTTGTTAGAGTAGCAGGGAATATAGCAGCCCCCATGAGAGATCAGTTTCCCTTGCCTAATCATACAGCTGCACCAAAAATAGATTGGGAAGAGAAGGAGGCCCCGTGGGACTATCTAGCCAGAGCTAAAGAAAAGTGGACCCGTCATACCGGGTGCCACCCAGGGAAAGATGGATCCCAGAGAGAGTGGTTTAGAAGGGCAGTCTTAGAGGGAGTCCCTACTGAAGTCAGGGAAACGGTTATGGCTAACCCTGATTTACCCGGGGCTGATTCAACTGTGTGGGAGCGTCATGTGGTGCATCATCTGCAGCGGGCCATAGAAGAGAAAAAAGAAAAAGACACAGAGTTAAAGGCTCTACAGGCCCAGCTGTTAAAATTGCAACTGGGGAAGGCTAGACAGGAGGCCACCGAAAAGAAAAAGTTAGATCCGGTTAAACAATTAGTTGTGGCCGCTCCGTCGGGCCCAGGGGTTCCCCCATCATGGGATCAGCCGCACTCAGACCACGGGTGGCCGGATGAGGGGCGAGGCGGGTACAGAGGGGGTCGAGGAGGCTATCGGGGTGGGAGGGTCTTGAACCACCCAGGGTATGGGGTTTGTTTTTCTTGTGGTCAAACAGGACACTGGGCCAAGGATTGCCCCGACCCAACCTACCAACCACCCAGACGAGGGAGAGGGGGGCCCCCGAGAGGCGGTTACCGCAGCCCACCGTTCCACCAGCAGGGGTCAGGCTACCAGCCACCCCGGAACCCACCAGGCCCCTCTCCCCCAAACGCCAACTCCAGTCCCCAGGGGGTGCAATACCCCATGTCTGAGGAGCCCTGGAACTGGGGAGGAGAGAACCAACTGTGACACACCCCAGGAGAACCGTTGCCGAGCACCCAGGCTGACCCATCATTGACTTTGACCGTAAATCACCGGAAGCTGTCATTCCTGGTAGACACCGGAGCTACATTTTCTCCTCTCAACACTCCGGTGAGCGAGCAATTGATGTCAACACGCACGGTCGGCCTGGTCGGGTTCTCCAGGGTAAGTCAAGAACTGCCATTCACTAAACCTCTCCCGGTGGCGCTCGGACACCAGACTTTGCTACATGCCTTTGTTTCCTCTTCTCAAGTCCCCGTGAACTTACTAGGAAGAGACCTACTCATCAAACTGGGGGCCACGATCCTGTGTTCTGCAGATGGACTGTTAGTACTACTGCCGGATGGCACTCGCCTGCCCTGCGGGGCCCCTTAGGTGGGAAACGGACAATGGCTGCTGCGACAGGAAGAGCCTCAAGTAGCTGACATCTACTGGGGTCTGCTGTCTCCCGAGCAACCTGAGGGCGAGGGCATATTAAGGTTTCATACAAAACAAAAGCGGTGGTTCCGGGCCCTCGGTCCCTATGCTCCTCTGACCGACCCCCCTCATGTTACTCTGTTTTATGATCGCAATGATGATGAGGTATATAGGGACTCATTCTCATCTTTGTTACAGGGGCACCAGTGGATCATTGAGTGTGACTATCTGTGGGTGGGACCTGAGGGCGTGGCGGCGGGCGTGCGGCTCACAGTGGACCAGGCGGAGTGGTATTGCATGTCAGTTGAGGCGGTGCCCCATGTCTCGCTGGCCTTGCATCCGGAGCATCAGGCTAAGGATCTAGGTCCCATGGTAAAAAGGGCCGCCTCAGCAACCGATTGGGAAGATATTCCGTGGCCCATTGTCATTTTTTCTCCCTCTTGTAAAACGTATCGCATAGCAGCAGGCATCATGAACAAGGTCATCCTAGAACATGAGGTTATTACGAACTCACATGGCCGCGAGAGGATGGACCACCCTGACGCGGCCGCACTATTGAGCCTTTTACCAGAGGCGTTATGGTCTCAGGGACCCACGGACGTGGGCCTAGCCAAAATAACCCCAATTACCTTTCAGATCCAGCCCGGCCCACCTGTGTGGCGCTCTCAGTATCCCCACAAACCGGCCACAGCGGCTGGGTTTGACAAAGCGGTAGTGGGCCTCTACCAGTCACAGGTACTGGAGGGGTCGACATCGCAATGGAACACACCCATTTTACCGATAGAGAAGGGGAAGACCGGTACATACCGTATGGCACATGACCTCCGCGCCATCAATCGGATGTTGATCATACCTACAATTCCAGTACCCAATCCCTACGTAGTACTGCACAGTTTGGAACCGGCCCATCCCTGAGGGCACAACCTTGGTCCAATATGTCGACGACCTCCTTATTGCAGCGCCAGACGTGCAGTCATGTCTGGACACTACCAAAAATGTTCTGCTCTGCCTATCGGACGCTGGGTTTAAGGTAAGCAAGAACAAGTTACAGTTGGCTCGAACAGAGGTGGCCTTTCTGGGCCGCACCCTATCTCAAAAGGGGGCGGGGATGTCAGCAGCCCATCGTTCCGCCATAGTCGATCACCCCCTGCCAGCCACAGTCCAACAGATGCTCTCATTCCTAGGGTTAACGGGGTATAGTCGCACTTTTACCCCCAACTACGCAGGCCTAACGTTCCACTTACGATCACTGGTTACGGCAGTGGGTCAGCGCAATCTAACTGAACAGCTGCGCTGGAATTGCGAGGCAGAACAAGCCTTTATAGCTCTTAAACAAGCTCTGGCTCTCGCTGCACAATTGGCCACCCCTGACTACTCACGATCGTTTTATCTGGATGTTTCTGAAACATAAGGCACTGTTAACGGGGTTCTGTTTCAGAAAAAAGGGGGAGCTAGGCAGGTACTGACGTACACAAGCATAGCGATGGATAGGGCAGAAAAACGACACCCAGGGTGTACTCAACATGTGGCAGGAGTGGCAAAAATTATCCAAAAAACAGAGCATCTCGTAATGGGGCACCCTTTACAAGTACTGACGACACACAGCACAGTGGCATATGTGAATTCACAGACTTTCACCATGACTTCCCTCAAACAACAGCGACTGATGTAAATACTTACCGCACCACACATAACATACACACACGAAGATATCAACATGGCAGACAGGATGGGGGGCGGAGAGCCACACCATTGTGGACTGATTGTTCAGTCAGAAATCAAACTTCGACCAGACTTAGAGAACGAGCCTATAGCGGAAGGGGAAGATTGGTTCACAGATGGCTGCTGTTTCAGGGAGGAGTCAACGGGGGCATTGAGAGCAGGGTTTGCAGTGGTAAGAAGGGAAGGATCTGGATTTGTTACAGTGACAGCCGAGGCACTGGTAGGCCGCCTGTCAGCACAGAGGGCAGTCGTAGTTGCAGTGTTAACCGCGCTAGAAAAGGCAGAAGGGAAAGTGGTGAACATTTACACTGACTCAGCATACACAGTGGGAGCAATACATGTCGAGATACCGCAGTGGGAACGGGCAGGGTATCTGACAGCAGGGAACCAACCTATTAAACATGAGCCAGAGATGAGGGCATTGGCCGTGGCAATTTTGAAACCCCACAAGGTGGCAGTGCTGAAATGCAAGGGACACGATTTGTCAGGCACTATGGTGGCCAGGGGAAATGACGCAGCAGATCAGGCAGCCCAAAGGGCGGCGGGGTATCAGGATGGACAGGCGCTGGTGGTACGATCATTGCCCGAAATGACGGGTCCGTTGTCTAAAGAGCATGTGCAGTTTTCTCAGGAGGCAGCCTCCCCCCAGGAAAAGTCGGTGTGGTTGGAGAGAGGTGCCACCCATGTCGAGGGGCTCTGGAGGGGACCAGACGGCCGTCTGGCCCTACCACCCAGACTGAGACAGACGTCGATCCTGGAGGCCCATGGCCCGGGTCACGTCGGACCAGCGCAGACACTGAGAAATCTCTGTCACTGGTGGCACCCGTTCCTGAAAGCCATGGTAAAAGACTTTGTTGACCACTGTGCGGTATGTACACATCACAATGTGCGCCCCACTATACATCCGGAAATGGGCGCCTTCCCGTTGACGTGTCGGCACGGACACGAGATCACAATCGATTACACAGACATGGGGGAGCAAGTGAGGGGTTTTAAGTACGTTCTCATGTGTGTGGATACATTCACAGGGTGGCCCGAGGCGTGGCCTGCCCAGAGGGAGGACAGCAGTATGGTGGTGAAGTGTCTGATCAACCATTACATCCCCTGGCACGGGTTCCCTGAGAGAGTAAAATCTGACAACCGTTCCCATTTTAAAAACAAACACCTTCAGCAAGTAGAGGCCATGTTGGGCCTGTATCATTCATTTGGTACCGTCTACCACCCTCAGTCGCAGGGACGGGTGGAACGAATGAATCGCACCATAAAAAGCAAATTGGCAAAAATCCAGGCTACAACTGGGTTGAATTGGGTTGACGCACTCCCTATAGCTCTCATGTCAGTACGGGCATCAGTGAACCAGGCGACGGGTTTCACCCCCTACGAACTACTGACAGGGAGACAGTTCCCTGGCCCGGGGGCAGGCCTGTCCCTTGGCGCTGAGAGATCGTCAGGATGTAGTAAGGCCCAATTTTGTGATTTACGAGCTCTCGTTACAGGTTTTGCCCAACAGGTGGGAGAGCGGAGAGCGGGAGGGACTCCAGCGACCGTTCCTGATACTCCGTGGGTGCTGCTGAAGGTGATCAAGCGGAAGTGGAGCGAACCACGGTGGACCGGCCCGTATAAGGTGGTGGAACGGACGTCTCACGCAGTGCGGCTACAAGGAAAAGGCGAGACGTGGTATCACTGGTCCCAGTGCACCGCTGCGGTGCCACCCGAGAGGTCCCTGGGGGACATTCTGAACGATCAGACTCAACCGCCGGTGACCCAAGATGAGGACCCTACTACTGACCCTGGGGACCCTCCTAGTCCTCCACCCGGGCACGAGGACCGCCGAGGCAGTTGATTTTTGTCAGACACGACCACGAGGCATGGGGGCCATTCAACTGTCCTATGTGAGGGGGACCAGCACGTCATTCACTTTTGACTTATGTGATGTTATTAATTGTGGGGGTGGGAACATCTCATTCCATGGTTATGATCTGTATCTCTGCCTATCTTCTGCGGCTCAGTTTATGTGCTTTAAAAACTCTTATGTCCTGGAAAAATGGTGCCCAAGTTGGGCGATGGTGGTTAGTTACAAAGGCGCATGGACTCCCCCGCAGCGCGGTCACGGATGGGAGCACTTAACCCTCCAACATGATTTTAGTCCCACACTCGATCAGAGATTAGTCCCAGCTCGAGCAGAAAATGGGTTTATGTGTTTTAACATAACAGCAGTAAAACCGACTCAGGACCTAGGGGCTATCGCCCCCAGTTGGTGCAATAGGACATTCTCGCAAAATGAATCATTCTGGTGCTGGGCTAGAGCAGGCCTGTATTACCTGTGCGGGGGACACAAGTTAGTCTCCCGTATCCCGGGAGGGGTGGTAGGCACCTGCGCGATGGTTAGACTAGGGGCTCCGTTAATGCTGGTGGGAGACAAAGTAAAGCGGGCGGAGACCAACCCGAGCCACACCCTGACCCGTCGGAGGCGGAGACATGTTCTCCGTGGTCGGCGTGGCACCCGGTCGTTCGATGTAGAGGCCAACTCTCCTACCTATATGGACGCCATCTGTGTCCCGCGTGGAGTTCCTAACGAGTATAAACTCGCAGACCAAATCTCATCAGGTTTTGAGAACATTCCCATTCTCTCTGCACTGTTCCCAGTGACCCCGAACAAAAATGTTGATCGCATTAACTATGTGAAGTAGTAAGGCGAAGGGTTAATAAGTTACTTGGGACATGCCATAAGAAGGTGGGGGGGGGGGTCAGGAAGTTAGGAGAATAAGACAATGGACATTTTGTGCATGGAAACCTATAGATTAACTCCTAGCTTGACCACCACACATGGGACTGATAAAGGGAGTCCGGCCAGAGGGGTCCTGCAGACTTCCTGGCGCCGGACACAACAACACCATTCTCATCTACCCTGGAAAAGGTCTGCGACAACGAGACGGACGCTCAGGAAGCACGCGCAGCAACTTCTATGCATTGACTGTGTGTGTGGCTATTTAAACTGTCCGATGTGAACGGACTTCAGATCTTCATGTCCGGCGAGACAGATCTCCGGGTGCATTCGTAATAAAGGTGTATGATTTGGGAAGACTTAACGGCGTGGACATTCTCTGATTTGCAACCCGGGGGAAACATTAGGTTTCTACAACATGCAGAGAGGACTCCTTGGTAGAAAATATGCCATACTTGCTTCAATGTAAAGAGCCTACTGGCACAGCCTTTTTAACTGGGTCGAGGCACTTGTTTGTTGGGGGGCGTGGTTTTCTGTAGCATCAAGCGACATAGCCCCAGGGATTCGGTTTTCAGTAATTAACGTCCAGACTTTGTGCGAGAAAATCATCGCCCTGACACATCTTTTTACTTGAAGACTCTAGGTCTGGTAGAATACAACGCTTTATACAACGCCGGAGAACACTTAACCACTGCTGGCTTAGTATGAACAACTCGTCAATTTTTCGAAACATATAGCTGTCCAATTCAAACCATACATTGACTGGTATACAAAGCTTTGTAAGGTATTGCTTAGTTTCATTCTTTATGTTCTCCACACCTAAAGACATTTGGACGATGCCGCTCGGAAACTCCATCTTCCCTCGGTACATGTACCTGATAACACGGTCTCTCTGAGGAATCGGTGGCACGTTCCATTCGATGTCCATAAACGTGCTGACCGTACGTCCACAGACATTTTTCTTCAGTTCAGGACAAACAAAGTTACGTATTACTTCCCAATCATGGCTCTGATATTCAACACCTAATGTGTCCTTTGTATATTCAGTTCCCAAGGGGCCCCTGTATAACTTTACTTTCGAAAGTTTGTAATCAAACACAAAGCCAATTATCTGACCGTTAGGCAAGTCATATTGATCCGACAATAGCCTATTTGGAGGAATCTGCGTTCTGTACAAATTAAGGAAACGCTTCTTTATAGCATCACATAATTCTGGAACATAATTTACATCTTTATAGGCCTCCCTTTTAACACCTACTTCGTAAGTTATAGCGGTCGCTACTGTTTCACTAAGAACAGAATTTTTTTTAATTTCTAAGAGTTCTGACAATGAGTACAAACTTTACGCAGTCTCTTTATTTAAACACTCCTCCCAGGTGGGGACAACAAGTCAGCCTTATCGCCTATGACGCCTGGTCACCACGACGCCTGTTGGTATGGGGAACCCCTCTAGCAAGTGTTTTTCAGGCGGCAAGATGTCGCTACCAAGGAAAGGGAGGGGGAACCCCTCTAGCAAGTGTTTTTCAGGCGTCGGAATGTCGCTACCAAGGAAAGGGAGGGTGAACACACACGCATTTATGATATTAAAAACACACAAACATACACGCACACACATGCGCACACGCTGTGGAATTCGTTATTCATAAGAAGTAGTAAGGCGAAGGGTTAATAAGTTACTTGAGACATGCCATAAGAAGGGGGGGGTGGTCAGGAAGTTAGGAGAATAAGACAATGGACATTTTGGGCATGGAAACCTATAGATTAACTTTTAGGCTGACCACCACACATGGGACTGATAAGGAGAGGAGGGGAGACAGGCCAGAGGGGTCCTGTAGACTTCCTGGCGCCGGACACAACAACACCATTCTCATCTCCCTCGGAAAAGGTCACCAGATGGTCCACCCCAGGGCTGGCGGCTGCGGCACGAGACGGGGTCTGCAAGATGGGACACGCCCAACCAGGAAGCACGTGCAGCAACTCTGATGCATCGATTGTGTGGGTGTGGCTACATAAACGGTGTCCGATGTGAACGGACTTTAGATCTTCATGTCCGGCGAGACAGATCTCCGGGTGCGCATTCGTAATAAAGGTGTATGATTTGGGAAGACTTAACAGCGTGGACATTCTCTGATTTGCAACTCGGGGGAAACATTAGGTTTCTACAACGCCCCGGGGTCCTTTCTACTCACCACTCACCTGTCCTCTCTCCTGACCACTCGCCTGTCCCCTCTTCTCTCCACTCACCTGTCCTCTCTCCTCACTACTCGCCTGTCCTCTCTTCTCTCCACTCACCTGTCCTCTCTCCTCATCACTCACCTGTCCTCTATCCTCACCACTCGCCTGTCCTCTCTTTTCTCCACTCACCTGTCTTCTCTCCTCATCACTCACCTGTCCTCTTTCCTCACCACTGACCTCTTCTCTCTCCTCACATGTTCTTACACTAGCCGTGCATTTATTTCATTGTAATTACTGATAGTGTTAAAATATATCTTGTGGTTATTGCTCAGGGAACAACATTTGTAGTGTGACTGTTTTTTAATTCCCTACACCTGTTTCAGTAGTCTTGGTGTCCCACAGTTGTAGTCTGGTGTGTTGTTTAATTCTCTACACCTGTTTCAGTAGTCTTCTTGTCCCACAGTTGTAGTCTGGTGTGTTTTTTAATTCACTACATCTGTTTCAGTAGTCTTGTTGTGTCACGGTTTTGTTGTGGGGTGGAACCATACGCAGACATTTTTATAAAGAAAAGGTGAATTTAATTCAAACACAAAAGACAAAG
Organism: Novumbra hubbsi; assembly: GCA_016801125.1. NCBI lineage: Eukaryota > Metazoa > Chordata > Actinopteri > Esociformes > Umbridae > Novumbra > Novumbra hubbsi. Next base: position 6,249 of record JACXGK010007011.1, on the reverse strand, counting down.
ACTACACGAACTGTAAACGTAAAAAGTAAAGGTGCTGTATAAAAACACAGCAAACAGAACTAAAACTAAATACAAAGAACGTGCAGCGTATCCACATGAGAATGAATTAAAAGAAGACAAACCGTGAAGTCGTGACAAACACAAAC
>JACXGK010007010.1:0-26795 GCA_016801125.1 Novumbra hubbsi | reverse complement strand
TGTCTGTCTGATTTGTAATACTACCACTGAACTGAGCTAACCTTGTCTGTCTGTTGATCGTCCTTCTCCTCGGGACTGGCCTCTTGGTTGGGCTCCACACGGAGGTTCCAGCGGTCCAACTGCACAACATTTCCATCCTCTACGTGAGACAGAATCTTGGATACTGGCTCATCAGTGTAGCCCTGCAAAGAAAGCAGTGTGAGTAACTTAATAAACAAGATGTAAAAATATAAATAATCCACAAGATCTAAGTTAAATCTATATTAGGAAATGATAAAAAAAATGTCAAAGTCAACATCCATAACGTTATGCTACCTCATCTCTTGTTCACCTCTGATGAGATGAGGTAGCACAAGCCTACAACAATTACCCATAGCCCGACAGTGAAACTAACAGTGAATATAGTAGTACAGCATAGAATAGTATATTTGGAATAAATCTTGTACTTGAAAAGTTGAAATCCTTCTGTTTCTATCTGGTAATCAATAGCACACATCCAGGTGTCCTCTTGTTTGAATCAGTACCTTACAGAAATGCATAACCACAACCTAGAAACAGCTGCGGTCACAGACAATTATATGTATTTAATTTATTTTTAACTGCCTTTGAAATTAAATTAGCATAGCCTAATAGGACAGGAAACCTGAGTGGTCATTGACGTATAACAGCTGATGCCTGGGAACGCTTGTCACAGTATCAGATTTCATGCTGTCTATTTAATCATCAGGTTACTCACTCAGTCTGATATGTGCTGGTCTTAACAGAATCAGTGTCCAAACCCACCCCCCACCTAGCCTCCAACTATTTGGTTCTGTGATTCTTATCAAAAGGGGGATTGGTACTGCCTTAAATGGTTAAATACTACCCATATTTCCCATGTAGACACTAGCGGGTGGAACTTAAACATTTCTGCTTTAAACGAAAGGATGACAACCAGGAATGTTTGGGCCGTCCAGCATTGGAAAAGCCCTGCCGCCTAGTTCATGGAGAAGTTCCACAGAGCAAACCAGCCACTCACCCCACCCCAGTTGAGAGTCCTGGCCAGGTCATTTCCCGTCCCCAGGGGTAAGACCGCTACCGCAGGTGCAGGGTTTAACTGGAGCTGGTCTAGTACCGAGAGGATCCAACCCACCTGCAGAACAAGGTACAGTACAACATACATTCACTCTTTGAATGGCGCATATTATACAGTCATGTGAAATTAGGACACCCCATGAAATATTTAGCTTTTTAAGAAATATGGGCATATCAATATTTTATCTTATTTGAAACAATATCTATAGACAAAGGTGATGTAATTGAACCAAAACCAAATTACATTTTAATATAATATGTATTTTATTTAAAACATTTTTTTTTTATGCCATTTCCTACTGATGAAAAAGTTAGGACAATAGCTGGTATTGCCCTCTTTGGCTGAAATAACCTCAATAAGATGTTTTCTATAACTGGCTACCAGTCTCTGACATTGAATGGGAGAAAGCATTTCCAACTCCTCCATGCATAATTTTTTCAGCTGTGATGTTTGACGGGTTTCTTGCATGCACAGCCAATTTCAAATCACCCCACAGCATCTCCATAGGATTAAGATCTGGGCTTTGACTTGGCCATTCGAGACCTCTCCATTATTTCAGCCAAAGGGGGCAATACCAGCTAGGGTGTCCTAACTTTTTCTTCAGTAGAAAACGGCATCCTACCACAACAACAAGTCTTTCTGTCGTAGAGAGGGACGTTAACAGACTGTTTAAAAGAGAGAACCCCCGTAAAGCAGCTGGGCCAGACTCTGGCTCTCCATCAACCCTGAAGCATTGTGCTGGTCAGCTGTCTCCGGTGTTCACAGACATCTTTAACACCTCACTGGAGACATGCCACGTGCCAGCCTGCTTCAAGACCTCCACCATCATCCCCAACCCCAAGAAACCAAGGATCACAGGACTTAATTACTACAGACCCGTTGCCCTGACGTCTGTGGTAAAACATTTGAGCACCTTGTGCTGTCCCATCTCAAAGCCATCACTGATCCTCTACTGGACCCCCTGCAGTTTGCCTACAGAGACAACAGGTCAGTAGATGATGCAGTAAAAATGGCCCTCCACTTAATCCTCCAGCACCTGGACTCCTCTGGAACCTACGCCAGGATCCTGTTTGTGGACCTCGCCTCTGCTTTTAATTCCATTATTCCAGCTCTGATGCAGGACAAGATCTCCCAGTTGCACGTGCCAGGATCTACATGCAGGTGCATCACAGACTTCCTCTCTGACAGGAGAAAGCGCAGAAAGCTGGGGAAACATGTCTCTGACTCCCGGTCCATCAGAACCAGATGCCCTCAAGGCTGCGTCCTTTCCCCTCTGCTCTTCTCCATGTACACCAACAGCTGCACCTGCAGTCATCAATCCATCAAGCTCCTGAACCTTGCAGATGACACCACCCTCATTGGGCTCTTCTCTGGTGGGGATGAGTCAGCATTCAGGTGGGAGATTGACCACCTGGTGAACTGGTGCAGACAGAATAATCTGAAGCTAAAAAATGCTCTGAACATAGTGGAGATGGTTGTGGATTTTAGGAAGAACCCAACCCCACCCACCCTCATCACCCTGTGTGACTCCTCAGTCATAATTGTGGAGCCCATCACTTCCTGGGCATCATCATCACCCAGGAACTTAAGTGGGAGCAAAACACCAGCTCCATCACCAAGAAAGCACAGCAGAGGATGTACTGCGGCAGCTGATGAAGTTCAACCTGCCAAAGACAATGATGGTGCGCTTCTGCACAGCCATCATTGAGTCCATCCTCACCTCCTTTATCACCATCTGGTACGCTTCTCCCACTGCCAAGGACAAGAGCAGACTGCAGCGTATCATTCTGTCTGCTGAGAAGGTGATTGGCTGCAATCTGCCATCCCTCAAGGACCTGTACGCAACCAGGACCCGCTGGAAAGATTGTTGCTGATCCCTCCCACCCTGGACACAAACTGTTTCAGTCAGTCCCATCCGGCAAGAGGCTACAGGCCATAAGGACCAACACCTCACGCCACAAGAACAGTTTCTTCCCATCGGCAGCTGACCTCAACAACAAATCCATACGACCCCCACTGTCACTGACCCCCTCTGCCCCATAACTTCATTTTACTTAATGCATTACATTACTGCACTTCATTGGACTACCTTCTTGCACATTGCACTTTATGTTACTGCCACTTATACAGCAAATGCACAATTTATATTTACTGTGTAATTTGCATTTGTGTTTTTACTTACTACCACTTCTACTACCACTGTGTTTCCTGTCATGCACCATGGCACCAAAGCAAATTCCTTGTATGAGTAAACCTATTTGGTAATAAAGCTGATTATGATTATTTTGTTAAATAAAATATATAATAATTAAAATATCATTGTTTTTGGTTCAAGTACATCACCTTTATCTATAGATAGTGTTTGAAAGGAAATGTTTTAACATCCCTATTTCTTAAATAAAAAATATGTATTTCATGTCCTAATTGTTTCACATGAGTGTGGGCAGAATCAGACAGTCTACTATTCCCCTTTTTTACCAAATGATTGGGGTCAACATAATTTAAAGTCAATTAATTTGAGGAAGCACATTGAAACTCATGTTTATGTTCATGTTTGCCATTTTGGTTCCCCATACTTCCTGATTGATAGACAGTGTAGGTTGGGCTGAAGACAGATAAAGGAGAGACAGATTTGAAAGTAAATTGGACAGATGAACCAAAGGTGTTGCCAATGAGTCACAAACCTAAAATCTAATTCTCTTGAATGTTTATCATTGGGACAATGTGAAAATGAAATGACTTGCTGTCTCAATTGACTGGACTTGAAATGGTATTGCTATTTTAATAACTGTAATTATAAGATCTAGCACTTACCGTTCCATCTCCTCCGCATGCCAAAATTCGCAGGTTGGGTACTTTGGAATACATTTCTAACCTTAAGGCATTGGAGACCAGGAACACCAGTTAAAAACAGAGACACACACATTGGGCAAGGATAGATGAGATAGATTCCGTGACGGCAAGTCTCTCACCCTTCCCTGGGACCACCCTGGGTGAGGTCAAACACTTGTCGAGGGTTCAGGTACCACATAAAGGACTGGATGACCTTGGTCCCCTGGAAAACAGTAGATACGGGTGAAGCTGAGGTGAACTCACTTGTGACCAGGTAGCCCTCTCTGGGACTTGTAACCTGTATGTCGCTGTTCAATGTTTGTGTAGACATTTGGAAGTAGGAATGTTACGTCTGATTACCATGACTGTGTAATCATATGTAGATCAGCAAAATTCAATGTCCTCAATTGTCTACAACTTTACAAAGTTTATCTTAAGTATATCCTAAGCACTACAACACAAACATGTTTCAAGAGTCCAACTTAATACCATTCATCCTAGACCAACAGTGTCAGGACTGACATAAATTCCCCCTGCCATGGCTGCAAGACGAACATAGAAGGTTGGGACATTTGTAGGCATGTATTGCTTTGACAGCATGTGAGAGGAGGGCCAATGACATAAACTGAGCACTCCAGAAACCAAAATATACAGACTCAAAACACAGAGTAAAACAAGCATAAATCTAGGTTTGGCATTCAATAGATGGCGTCAGATGAAGCTTGAAAAATGCATGAACTTTCTACTGGACAAGTATGGTTACATTAGATCCATCGTTTAGCTAGTTAGCTTGATGGTTAAAGAAAGCTATGTGTGAGTTACTGCTAAATTGATGACGGAGAAAAAAAAATTCTCAGTCAATGTTCATGTTTCTTTCATTTCAAGGAGAGCAGATATGTTTTAGGAAGGTTTCTCCAAAGTTAAGCTAAGTTATGTGTCCAAGCAGACGCCTTGATTCCATTTACTGCTGGAAAATAGTGTTCCAACCTAGCTATTATTTGTGGTGTTTTCTGCAAAAGAAAGAAAAACAAACATGCATTATGGTTTGCATTGTGGGATATTGAACATTTTACCTGGTTGCCTCCACTCTTGGGATTGACGAACACAAGCAGAGGTTTCATGAGTTGTGAGGGAACCGGCTTAACGATGAAGGGCTTCCATCGCCCCTCCTGAAGCAGAGAAAATATTTGAGACACCAAGATGTTTTCTCAAAGTGGATCACACAAAATAATTTGATAGTTGTTGCAATATTTGCAGCAATGTGATTTTCCTTACCTCTACCTTCTTACTCGGCCTGCCTTTCAGAGATGTTCGTTTCTTCTTTTTACTTGATTTTAATGATGTCTGAAGACATATAGAACAGATCCATCCACTGAATCAAAAACCGTGACTTCCAAAACATAGAACCCAAGAATATAGTGTTTTAATAAATTGTCGGACCACTACAAGACACCAGAACAGCTTCAACGCTGCAATTCTGCAAGTGTTTGGAATTATTAGACGGATGACAAAAACACTTTTCTGAGACTCCAGGTTAACTTTAGCAGAGCTAGTTCTAAGCATTTAGAGGTAAACTACATCCTAAGTATTGTGTGTGCATTCCCAGTTTGTGGACTACCGATTCTGCTTCTTATAGGGAAAAAGAAACAGATCGGGTGAAATCTGCAATTTTTGTTCAGCATCGCTAGGAAAATCAGGGTTGTGGGTTTATTCACGCTAGGGACCAAAATCACTTCAGTATTCTTATTTTTTATTCAATGGAACCTGCTTTGAAAATACTTTGTATCCCTAGTATATTATGTTTTTTTATTTATCTGTGGCACTTATCTTGAAAGGTGTGTGTGTGTGTTGACGTGGATCATAACTGGGTTCCAGTACCTGTGGTTTGCGAACCCGGAAGATCCAGGTAGGCGGCACTATGACGGAGGCGTGAGCTCCCAGCGAACATGGTTCCTCAATCTGCTGCATCATGAAGCATGCCACCTTGTTGTGATACTGACCAGAGAAGACCGTAACAGTAAGGCAGTAAGAGTAATGTAACCATACTGCAATTCATTGTTCAGCTCTGGCTTTAAGGATTAACCATCTGTGAAAAAAACATTGCTAACAACCAGTGGAGTAAAACCAGCTAATATATTAGGTGGCTGATTGGGTACAACAGTTATACCATCTGACAAATGAATATTTTTCCAGAATCAGTGGATAAATATAATTAAATATAAAGTACTCTGCCAGGTCTAAGAAAAACAAACCCCACCATTATTCTGCTAATGCCTGATCAGACCCTTAAGATCCACAGACATTAAAGAGGAAAGGCTGTGGGTATATTTCAAGACCGGCTGTAGCAGTTGGTACTTACTGCCTGTTTGCACCAGGAACAGCTGATTGCAACAATATCTTTACTATGAAATGAGAACTTCTGCTGGAAACCCTGTAAGGGAACATGTAACACACGTTATAAATGGACGCTAACACAGGTCAAAATGGTTTACAGCAGGGGTCTCAAACCGGTTCCACGGAGGGCCGAGTGTCTGCAGGTTTTTTCCTGTAAATTGTTTCCAGGTTCAGACCTAAATAACCAGATGAGGGTAGACCTAACCAATCAGTGACATAATTAATCAATCAAGTACAAGGTGAGAGTGAAAACCTGCAGACACTCGGCCCTCCGTGAAACCGGTTTGAGACCCCTGGTTTACAGCCATTCTTCAGACAAAGCTGCAGCCAGATGTATCATCACCATATATAAATGGGATCTGAATATGCAAACATCATGGTTTCATTATTAATATTTGACATCAGTATCAGAAGTGTAATTGGTAGTGTCTGTATGTGACTCTATGGTGGGTTAATGTTTCTCACTGACCTTTCCACACTGTCGACACTTCCCCGTCTCCCGCCTCCGATGGACCCAATGGTGACGGACAACGTTGGGCTGAAATTCAGGAAATGTGGTTGAGTTATGGTCATTGAACAAGATTAGACCAAAAAAACAAACATCAATAACGTGGTCCAGGGCAAAACAAATGTTCACTGACCTCTCGAATGTTTCGAGATCCAGGATCCCTAAATGATGGTTTACATTTAAAGTTGATCTGTGGAGTGGAAATCCAACGTTGGTAAAAAACATAAAACCTTCATTGTTATGTTGTATAATTGACCATGTTAACACTTACCTTTTCCAGTTGCTCAATGCACATGGTGTGAACTGAGATTTTGCAGCCAGCACACTTCTTCCTCGCCATTGACTTTTGCTGTGGAAGAATCACACATACTGTTTTTACTTGTCCAATGCTATTTTTATAGAAAAAAAACCATTAGATAACATTCTATTTACAAATGCATCCATAGGAATTTCTAAAGTCACAAAGTATTTTATTGATCAACAGATGGTGCTCAAACACAACATTTTGAACCAGAAGAGTGGAGTCGGGGAAAGCTTACCGTTGTCTTAGCGACGCAGTACTGCTCCCCTACATAACAGATGTCTCCTGAGACACTGGTCTCAAACCAGATATGGTCCCCAAACTGGGCATTATCCTTAGAAGAAAGAGAAGAAAATCAAGTTATTTATTAACTGATGTCTCACATGGGGTAGGTTTTTAGCTCCTTTTCCCACAAACTTTTGTAGTATCCAATTGTACTTACAACATGGTTTAATTGCAGCAATTCTCAGTGGTTTTAGGAGAGTTGGGGATTGCGACATGTCTCCTCCAAGACATCCGGTGGCAAGTAATTATGCTTATTTTTTTTGGTGATGGCTCAACCAGAAAGACAGTGGAGCCATACTACAGGCTCTTGACAGGCAATGTTAGTTTAGCCAGCAAGAGAAAAACCTGCCTGAGAGTTGCTACAGAATATTAAGAAACCCCTGCCAACTACGCTAACCAACATGCATTACCCGATGAAACTCAGTCACACGTCAGCAAGTGGCACAGTCAAGGCTTCAACCAAGACTGTGGAACAGCAAATAACACCTCTACCACATTGATTTACTTCTGTTTCTGATCTTGTATTTGAGTTACTTTAAAGACTATACCACTACACATCATTTATTATCTCTTTTTCTGGCTTTGAATGGGACCTTAAACTGTTATGTACCAGAGGCTATACTTACACTCCAGTCAACAGTGTTGCAGTTTTCTCGCAGCGGGTCCACCTTGCCTGGGGCTGAGGAGCTGGGTTGGGCTGCCAAATGCTGGAGGCCTGACTTAGCAATGGCTTTCCTGAAACAATACAAGACAGAAATAAACAGGCCTTTAAAAGGATTTACAGTATGCTATGCTATGACCCAACAATGGTTCGGTTATAAAAAACGAATGAGCAGAGAACGGTGTTGCTTAAGGTTTTACAACAGAGTAATGTGAAAACTTCATGGAAGTACTGTGAATGCTGAAAATCTGTATACATTTTTAGAAATCATTAAAGACACATTTTACTTTGTTTGTGTGTGTCCAGTTTTTAATATATTAGCAGTGGAAATAAACATTTCCACAAGAACAATAAAACATTTGACATTTCCCCGATCCCATGAGTAGAAAACAAATTGGTTTAGGGTTAGGTTAGCTAATAAAAGTTATGATTGAGATTGGGGTTAGAATTAGGCTTAGTTAGATTCGGGAGTTGTGGTTTGGTTTTTGGAGTAAGCTCATGGATTTTGAGTGATTATTACAACTGAGGTGCCCACAATGACAATAAAAAGGTCAAATGTGTGTGTGTGTTTTTAAAATCTACCTCAGCAACCGTGAAAAAATTGTCAACTATCACTTCTGAGTCAGTCCACCCCTCGCATGAGACTGTCGTCTCAGGCCCAAGGCTTGGAGACTAGGTAATAGCCTAGCAACGCTAACTGAAAGATCAATAATGTAGCAATGTGTTACTCGGCTCCAACCAGTTAGTGCGTCTTTGTAAGCAGGGTCACTAATGAGGGATGCTTGGAGGCTGTGTCCATGGTTGGGAGAATGGCAAGGTCAGAACATTTGAAAGGTGTACAGTCCAGTCCTTAAATAAACTGTGAAACACCTTTTGTTGTTTTGGCTCTGTATCCAGGCATATTGGATTTAAAATAAAACACTAAAAGAATAAGAGGTTAAAGTGCAGAATGTCAGCTTTAATTTGAAGGTATTTGCATACATAAACCATGGATTGTGTATGAATTTCAGCTCTTTTTACATACTCAAGCTATGGGACCCAAGGTAATTGGACAATTGGCCCATCAGCTGTTTCTTGGCTATGAGTGTCGTTCTAGGTGTTCCATTTGCATATGCAGTTTTCTCTCAAAATGAGAAGCAAAGTGTTAAAGCCAGTGAAGAAATCTGAATAACTCATTCAGCCAAAACTTCATGTATGTCAAAAACAAACAGTTTGGTAATTTTAAGAAACAAGAACGCACTGGTGTGCTGAAGAATTGCAATTGCCCTGAGGTAAACTACACAAGTCCAGTGGATTACCAAAAGATGCTTTCAATTGTAAAGAAAACTACATACCAACTTGTACAGATCAAGAACACTCTAGGATGTATGTCAAACAGTACACATAGATGTGTCAAACTGTATCATGAAGTGAAGACCACAAGTTGCAAACCACTGTCCAGGGCTGTACTTCTCACACTGTTTACGGATGTAAATACTTTACCCTGATAGTCATGACCTTTTGAACTTTTACCACTGTTTAATTGAAAGTACAATGTGCTGGAAAACCGCAAGACTCGTGTCTCTATCCACATACTCATTTGATCTGTGGCAGGTTCCCCCGGGGAATGACAACTGTGGAAGTATTATAATTCACACAAATGTTTGTTTAGCATTTTGCATCAACTGATTTTTATAAATTCATAATATTACCGCCTGGAACATACCTAGAATCAGCAGGGAATAAGGATGGGTATTCCATGGAACATGTTGTAACAGTTTGATATGCCTACACTGTGGTACATATTTTTGAAAGAAGAAAACACCGCCAACACATGTGTCAGCAACCAAGAAAACAAATGAACACTACCAATGACTCACAAAACCACACCAAGCCGCTAGCAACCAGAGATTCTCACAGGCGTCATGATGGAAGAACACCAACAACGATGAAAGCCTGCCTGATGAAGGTTATGGACTACATACAGAAGGAACCCACTCCATGTCTCCAGACGGGGGTCATAGTAGGCTCCCAGGCCAGAGCCGAGCGACCCAGCCGATTGGCTCCCACAGATGGCAGGGTGGCAGAGGTAGACGGTTGACCTGCGGCGGCTGGGAAGAGGAGGCCCCCTGCCCGGCCAGGGGCTTCCCGCCTTGGAGATGGTAGAGATCCGCCGCCTGGCCTGGTTGGAGCGCCCGCAGGAGCGCCCGTACGGAGTGGCGTCGCCAAGCGAGAGGCGCGACGAGTTCCTCCGCAGGCAGCGCGGCGCTCGTATCAGGGGTCGTGACGACGAAGCCCTCTCGGCCACGGCCTCCAGCGGCGAGGGGGAGCGCTGGGTGAGCCACCAGGAGGTGTCCTCGATCTCCCTGTCGGACACGTCCACCTCCTCTGCCAGGACGTCGTCAGCGTCGGGCTTCGAGAGCTGGCTGTCGTCGCTACTGTCGCCATCCGAGTGGAGAGTGCTGGTGCGGGACAGGACCCCGCCGGCTCCTCCGCTGCCCCTGATCTCAACCTGCTGCTCGCCAGCGGGCAGCCGCGGGCCTCCGCCCTCCTCCTCAGTCATCTGGATGAGGCTGGCCAGGAGCATGGACGGACCCAGCAGGTGGGTGTCGATGGTGCGCAGGTTGCCGGCCAGCTTGCGGCGGCGCACGGCAAAGCGCGGGTTCATGCCGGGCGGGGTGGTGCTGGAGCGTCGCCGGACACGCCCACCGGAGGACGACGCGCCACAGCCGACCACCTTGGCCAGTCGGCCACCGCCGGCGCAACGGCCCCCGGCCAGCGGGAGCCCCTGGAGCTGGACACTGGAGCGACGGCGTTGGGCCAGAGCGGCCGACGGGAGGCCGGCGTTGGAGCGCCGGCGAGCCTTACTGGTCGGCACGGCGACGCTGGGGCGACGGTTACTGCGGCAGTAGTCAACCTCCGCCTCGTCCTCGGCGCGCGAACCTGTCTCCTTCCTCTTGAAGTGGCGGCGGAAAAAGGTATCCATGGTAACCCGAGTGTAAGGCGGCCCTCAACTTATTTTTTTAAATACTTCTTTGTGGCTGTTGGCACAGAAAGGAGTCCATGAGCTTGAGTTACAGGATAAAGCACTACTACCTACTTCCATATTGAGAATGCAACTGTTCTGGGGCTGTAAATACCGGTTATAGTGTCTCTAGGCCCATCTACCAACGGGGCTGTTATAGTGTCTTTAGGCCCATCTACCAACGGGGCTGTTATAGTGTCTCTAGGCCCATCTACCAACGGGGCTGTTATAGTGTCTTTAGGCCCATCTACCAACGGGGCTGTTATAGTGTCTCTAGGCCCATCTACCAACGGGGCTGTTATAGTGTCTTCAGGCCCATCTACCAACGGGGCTGTTATAGTGTCTCTAGGCCCATCTACCAACAGGGCTGTTATAGTGTCTTTAGGCCCATCTACCAACGGGGCTGTTATAGTGTCTCTAGGCCCTCTACTAACGGGGCTGTTCTAGTGTCTCTAGGCCCTCTACCAACGGGGCTGTTACATCAACCGATAACGGTCCACCTGCCTCTCGTCATAAATACTACTGTCTTGAAGCCACAGGAGAAAAGGATGGATAACGCTCACTTCATATTCACACACATGCGTCCACATTTGTAGAGCTCTTCATGTCCCTGGCATTTGAATAGGCCAGAAAGGGCAGGCCATCAAAAAGTGACTATGCACCATGATGACTGCATGATTCTAATCGTACAAGTACTTATGCTAGATGGCATTACACCTACTTTCTAATAAAGGTCTACCAGTATAATAAAGGAACTACACAACTGAATGCTTCTATACGTGAGGTAAACCGACAAATGGATGTTCCAAACTTTCTAAATCACCCAACCCACAGAAATTGTAACATTATATGACACGTTGTTAAACGATCCGGGCTATGCGTGGCTACTGCCCACGGCCACTTGGATCCCTGACGTTCGCACAGGGCCCCCGTCAAACGCTAAACCCTCGCTTTGATCCACCTCGCTGCTCGCTCAGTTGAAAAAAGTACACGCATTCAATTAAATAGGTTTTCCCCCGTACAAAGGACCAGGGCCGAAGGGGTTGGGATTGAGGACCAGGCACAACAAGAGCCGTGAATAATGTGGAAAAAAGGAGGGTGGGCTGGAGCTATTTCCGCTGTGAGGCGAGGATGAATGGGCTGGCAACGAAGACAGAGGACAGGGCATTGGATGGATGGATGGAGAAAAACACATAAAAGGAATAATTAAGCTGCACATACAGAAGCAGTGTAGCGTTAGCACTGTCAGAACAGTGACTGGAAGGCGCCACAGGTATCAATCGACTGTATTACCAAAGGAGAGGCTAGTGGGATCTTCTTGCATCATCAACTACTAATTATTTGCAAGACGTCATGGTGGGATCTTTCCAATGATGCGTTGATTAAAAAGCATCTGGAAGGCTGCAGTGTCTGACACTTCCGGCAGAACTTTTGAAGACAGTGACAGTTTAACACACAGACAAGTGCTTAGTTTCACTTAATTTCCACTGCGCAGGGTAACTGATTTTTAACAGCAGCACAGACAATCTTTGGAGTAGAAATACATGTGCAAACGCTTATAAGGTCGCACACATGCTTTTTTATGCTTGAAATTGTCACACTGTAGAGCCATGATATATTGAATTGTAAATACAGTACAGAGAACTATTGTGCAAGTGATGAGCCTGATCTTATTCTGTCACAATGACCACCGGTTTGCTGTCAGTTGAAAAATAAAAATGATCTGGGTTTCATCCATAAATATTTAATAATGCTGTCATGCCTACCTGCATTATAACCGAGTGCCAGCTGTAGGCTAGAGTGCCAGATGAACACATTATTTGTATTCAGTCTTTAGAATTTCCCCCTGAAAATCTGTGTCCAATTAGATGGAAACCTAGCTATACTTCCTGCCTATTTAACTGACCAGCCGCCACTGTTAACACACAGCATTTAAAGATCTAATCTAGGCGAAAGCAGGGATAGAGCATGATAGGGAAATCTTAGGGGACTGCTTTGTCGTATGTCATTAATAAGAAGAAAGAGTAACTCTACTCTCAGTCAATCAAATGTAATCAAGTTTATTTAGAAAGCCTTTTTTACACCACCAGTTTCACAAAGTACTTTTAAAATACACCCAGCCTAAAACGCCAAGGAGCAAGCAACAACAGTGTTGACTAAAGGGGTAGAATTTTAGACAGAGACCTAGAGAGGAACCATGCTTGGAGGGATGACCAGACCTCTTCTGGCTGTACAGGGTGACAAGTTGTAAAAATGAGAGAGTCCAAAACCTAAACCAAGTCAGAAGCATGACCAAATGGACAGGACAGGGACAACCCAGGGGGGTGGTCGGCAGCATGACCAGATGGACGGGACAGGGACAACCCAGGGGTGGTGGTCGGCAGCATGACCAGATGGACAGGACAGGGACAACCCAGGGGGGGTGGTCGGCAGCATGACCAGATGGACAGGACAGGGACAACCCAGGGGGGGTGGTCAATAGAGTGGCAGCTGGAATCACCAGGTATCGAGATCTGCAACACAACCAAAAGGGCTTTGGACAAGGACAGCAACAAGTCTTTCTAACTTGGTACTATAGAGGTGTGGGCCAAGACCTCATGTCCTCCTAAGTTTAAACGGAGCAGGAGACAAGGAACATTAAGAGAAGGAGAACTGACCCACGGCGTGAAACCTTCTGGCCGAGACTGGGGGTTCCAGTGACTGGGGGTTCCAGTGACAAGGGTTCCAGTAACTGGGGGTTCCAGTGACAGGGGGTTCCAGTGACTGGGGGTTCCAGAGACTGGGGGTACCAGTGACTGGGGTTCCAGTGACAGTTCCAAATGTCCTTTGAATGACCCCTGTATTATAAACCAACCACTGGTTCTCCTCAGTGTGAACCTGGCTTGGCGATAAATCATCAGCTCGGCCTAACTTGACCTACGGGCCATCTTTCACAACCAGCGGGGCTGGTACTTAGAGCCAAAAAGATACTTGCTTGTCAGTGGGGAACCCCACCCCCCAGCGGTCAACACCACTATGACAAAACATTGAAAACAATAGCAGGCTAGTTGATAAGCATCACTGTTCCAACAACACCATACTATGGATTCTCTCATATGTAATTCCCTTACATATGAGACAAATCCATACAAATACAACAGTAAAAGCATTAGGATACGGATTCACTCATCTGCTGAGTTCTATTCTCAGAAATTGTCCTTGTCTGTAACTGAAGTTGCGTGGTTGTGATAATACTTAATTTACATGAGAACTAATTAAGGAAGCGCAAAATGTTTTTACATGTGGATAGACACCTAGAACAGAACACCATCAGACACACCATTTCCACTAATTTTACCACATTTATCTGAGGAATTACGCCAGTTCAGAGGTAATGCATCTATACCTGCATTTTACTACAAAGGCAAGCACACACATTCACATAGAGTGATCTCTTCAGTCACAAATGGGATTCAAACAACCACACTTCTCAATGTTAACACTTGATATCATATACAAAAACAATTTATCCACAGACTTCCTGACTAACAACATGGACCGACTACTTATACCCTGGTCAGCTGAATGGACATTTGATCAATGGTGACACCTAGACAACCGCGTCTGCCTTTGTGGTGAGCCTTAAGGTAGGCAGCACTCTAGTAAATGAAGCCGGGCAAACCTGCTGCTAGTCCTGATTATCGCCATGGTTGCGTCGTGACGATGGCGACGGGGGATTAAGACAAGGCCTCTCTGACCTGCACTGACTGATAGGAGCTGCCCTATTTTTAGCTATTTCAGTTCCCTCTCATTTGCCCGCTAGTAGCTACATCTGTATCCCATTGGACTCCAAAGCCAATGAACATTTGGATATTTGAACTGAAAGGGGTTGAGAAAGTTCTACCACTTTTGGTCTTAATCTATAGTGAGGTAATGGACTGATTAGCATCCATGTTTGGTTTTGTGCTCTAGTCTTTCATATTACGTGAGCGTAAAGGCCTGCCCACATCAACGGGATTGTGAGTTTGATTATGAACCATATCCAGAGAATAAACTGTATTCACTCTGGATAAATGTTTATGAAACTGTAGATAATAACTGTTTTCACTGATTATTTGAAATGATTTCTCACCCAGTCATCTTCAGATATAAAAACACTAAACGACTAAAATGTAACTAAACTACAAAAGAGTGACTGAGTAAGCACATAAGTCAGACATTCTGAAAAAAAAACAATAGATCAATATAATCCTTCTCCATCTCTTTGTTATAGTTTTAAGTTATACAAAACACACACAAAACTATGTTGCTATAAGGACCATCATAATAAAAAAAATACCAAACAGGCAAAATACTGAAAACCAGGACAAAACGTGCTTGCGAGACCCGGAGATCTGAAACCCATATGTTCTGCTTAATTCCTAGCAATTTGCTCAATAGACGCCAATTAGCCAATGCTAATAACCACAAACTAGCATTACTTAGCCTGTCTAAAGGAGCTTAAGGATTGTAGGGAAACACTACCGACAACATATCCCTCCACCCTAGCTTCCTGAGAACTATGTGCTGCCCCAAGGATTCCCAGATAAACACAGGTAGGTGCAAACCCACGCTTTAGTATTATTTCCGCCCTATAAAGTAGTGCCTAAGACCACTTTACCATTATAATTCTTTTCTCTGATCTTCAAAGAGCAGACCTGTTGACATTTTCTTTGGTACATCTAGCTAGCATTATGTAGGCCCCCCCTTTGGCTCCAGACCTGCCTGAATTCCTTCTGGCATGAATTCAACAAAGTGCTAGAGATTTTGGTCCATGTTGATTTGATAGCGTCACACTTATCCTGCAGATTTTCAGGCAACACATTCATGCTGTGAACCTCCTGTTCCACCAATTCTGAAAAGGTTCTGTGCTGGATCAGGAAATCTGGACTATGCAGGCTATTATATTACGTTGAAATCACAGCTAATTATTTGTCATTTGAGAGACAAAATCCCAAAGTGTATAATATATATAGTATAATATACAAATTATAATTAATTTAGCATTTTATGAGTCTAGCTTTACCAAGGTGTTTCTCCCCAACAGAATCCCAGCTGACTGGATGGTTTATTGCGCCATTCACTGTAAACTAGAGACTGTAGTGGGGGAAATACCAGGTCTGGCACCACAAATAATGAGATGCATCTTTCCTATTGCTCCATTAACTACACCCCTTGACTGGGTCGGCATGATTTATATATTGAGCAGCAGTCACATGATTTGCTTGGTTTGGACATTTCTGCAGAAGAGAAGGTGTACCTAATAAATCATCTATTCCCCTGTATCCAAAACTATTACTGACAAATACTTACTGAAAATTGGCATATTAAAGAAAATCTGGCTTTTATCAGGCCTCTTTATGAATCCCTAACATTACTTCAGGCGCCAAAAAACTCCTAACTGGTGTCATAGGAAGTTACCTACCTACCTACTATAATTGTATACATTTATAGGAAAATAGTCATCTACATTTGAAAACACTTATTTTAACAAAAATGTCAGTTGGACATTATGTACTTTACAGTCAAAAAGCCAGCACAGCCAAAAAGTTACTTTCTTGTTATAGTTTCACACAGATTGAAATAATACTCAGAAATTGTAAAAACTATGATAAAGCCTTTTTTGTGTAAAAGACTGTTTGATCAAAATGCCTGGAATTTCCATTGAGGTGGAATAGACCTTTTTGCCTATTGTGTGATGTCACAGCTGTGATGTGAAGTGTTCATCTGTGCATGAGTTGGGCTTTAGACTACTGCCAGTCATGGCTGTATATGTTAATATTTACCAAAACAAATATATTACCTTCAATGCTCTCAATTCTAAAAAGAGTAAAATATCAAAATACATGCCTGTCGCATATCCAGTTAGTTTTTCTGACTTTTCAATCTAACTAAAGGCTTCCTCAGTGATTCCTTAAACAGTAAATACTTAGCTAGTCTATAACTAAAGTGCATTAGGTCTGTATAGCAGAAGCTATGACTAGTGCACTGGTTAATTACTGATGGGGTCAACTGGGGAGCAGAAAACCAAAATCTCTATCTGTGGCTGTCAATATAGATGAATATCCTAACTTTGTGTCCATCAGATTTACCATTTGTGATTGTTCCTCAATGTTTAAAAAATATTAACTGAAAAGTGTACAGTTGAACACACAATCTAGACCCACTCTTAAGAACAAATACATTTGCAGCCAATACATCTAATAAAATAATGTTTTTAGATCTCTGCCGTAATCTTGAAAATATTTAAAGTGACAAGAAAACATACTCTAAACACTAACAATACTGGCTGACCATTTACATTTTGATTATTTCCTTCCAGTACACTTAAATTGTTTTTACACAGCCACAATTTAAACTCCAATCAAATGCATTTAGGCTTCAATCAAACCATTATTAAAAAAAAATCACAGTCCTACATTTGAAACAACATTTTACTGAATGCTCTAGACTGGCTTAGGAAAAAGCAGTAGTAGTATACAACCTGAGTCCTGAGACGAAAGCGCTCAATCAGAAAGATGTTCTTTGTGGTCAGACGTGGCATTAGAAACACAAACCCATGACATCGGGAAGAAAGGGGGAGATATGAAGGAGGGCAGGAATAGAGTGGGAGAAGTAGAAAGGGGGGTGTACGGAGAGAGACCCAAAGAGGAGGGCTGATCTAGGAGTGGAGAGTGTGATTGATGGCCCCCTTGGTGAGAGTCCTGTTAGTATGGGAGAAGGTAGAGAGGGACACACTAAGCTGGCGATCTAAAATAACTCCTTGAGAGACACAGTAACAGGATAAACTAACTCTTTAAGCTTGTGATCCACACATACACACACAAGGCTATAAACACCAATCACCTGGCATACTTTTAGGAATGGCTACTTTGTTAGTAATGCAAATAATTTCCTTGTCACATGACCTCCATCCAGTTCTACATCCTATATTCATTTTGACATTAAAAATCAAGTATGTGTACAGAGTTTACAGTGCTTCGGTTCTACTGACATGGGCCTACCAGCTACAGTATATGCTCTTTAAACCGGATCTGAATTAAGTAGCATTTGTGGGTATAACGCCACGACAGTTCTAGCTCTAGAAACGGAAACTGTTTGTACCAGACCTGACTACAACACCTGGGGGTTTTTTCAGAAGTGGTTTCTGTCGGACACACTTCACTCCTCCCCTTCCCAGATAAGTAAAACCTGGTTGCAGCCACTCCACCGCTCTCATGTAACGCATATCATTATCACTTCAAGGCCCCTCATAATGTTGCATTATGGATCAGTTGGCCTAAAACCAGGAAGGTGTTTGAATTTTAAGTCGGCAAGAATACAATGAGTTGGCGTGTACTCTGACAGAAATCAAATCATTTTCTCACAGCAGAACAGACACTTCCAAATAGGGTGCTTGATTGAGTTTGCTCCTCGGCCTCTCGGTGCTACGTCATATCCAATTAGCAAGTACAAAGGTACAATTTACAAATATGTCTAATTAATAGCTTTGGCGAATAATAGACAGCTATTGGCTGTGTTGGCCGTTACCATGGAGGTTGGTACTGTGTACCAAATGGCATCCCTAATCCCTAAAGAAAGTACACTACTGTTTTTGTATTAAAGGCCTACCAAAAACCCTATTATGAACTGCACACCAATCAAAGGGACACTAAACGGACAGTGAATTTGTTAATGTATTTTGGAGCATGAGGCAATAAAAAGCTGACTGGGTGTGTTTTTAATGTGTGCCCCAAGTCCATTTATTCAAAAATATATTCTTAATGTAATGTATAGGGTAGCACGGTGCCGGTAGTTGTATTGTGGTATTCTGGGGAGCACTTTTATTTTGAAGCACACCTTTGATACCTTAGCCTATTATGCCTATCTGTAGTCACTTGGTGATTTGTGTGTATATAGGTTCCTTTGTTCTGTCACTTGGTGATTTGTGTGTATATAGGTTCCTTTGTTCTGTCACTTGGTGATTTGTGTGTGTATATATGTTCCTTTGTTCTGTCACTTGGTGATTTGTGTGTGTATATATGTTCCTTTGTTCTGTCACTTTGTGATTTGTGTGTGTATATATGTTCCTTTGTTCTGTCACTTGGTGATTTGTGTGTGTATATATGTTCCTTTGTTCTGTCACTTGGTGATTTGTGTGTGTATATATGTTCCTTTGTTCTGTCACTTGGTGATTTGTGTGTGTATATATGTTCCTTTGTTCTGTCACTTGGTGATGTGTGCGTGTATATAGGTTCCTTTGTTCCGTCACTTGGTGATGTGTGCGTGTATATAGGTTCCTTTGTTCCGTCACTTGGTGATGTGTGCGTGTATATAGGTTCCTTTGTTCCGTCACTTGGTGATGTGTGCGTGTATATAGATTTCTTTGTTCTGTCACTTGGTGTGGTTCAATGTGGATACTGCACATTATTGTAAGTAAGTCCCGTCATGTTGGTGTTGTTTGCTCTTGGTTTGTCTTGTTTTATTTAGCTGCTTTGTTTCAGCGCCTTTTATTTAGTTTGTATTTGTGTTCTTTTGTTTGTTTTATAATAAATCCAATAGTTCCTTTACAAATGTCTGTGTTTGGTTCCCTCATCACCCACACCCGTGACACTTAATAATAACTGGAAACAAAACGAAGACAGAAAAACGATCATCAAGCATCCTGTTACAGACACACAATATCCTCTTGGATTATAGGAATTTGTGGGATTAAATTACTGTGAAGGGTCGGACGCTTGGAGGGGGATCGCACCGCCCTCCCCTGGAGACCGGTCGTACTGCGGGTAGGACAAGTGCGCACACCTGATGGCAATCGCTACCATTCACAGGTGTTTCTGTTTACAGTCATGTCATGGCAATAAAGTGTCGGACACTCAATCCACACTGGTTTCGTTAAATATCACGTGACATTGTTTCGATACCTGCCGTGACTATACCAGAAATGTTTCGAAGTGTTGGAAATGGTCGGAAAGCACTGAACAACCACAAAGCATCCATTATAATGATTGGACAATAAATGCTGTTTCATAGGATGCATTAAATGAAAGAAATAATAGTAGTTTTTAAAAACTCTAAAATATCCAAGATTTTAACCCTTGTAAGTCTGCAAAGACGTCCTTGCCCTAAACACTGAGCCAGCACTGGAATTCTTTTCGATTTGTGCCACCACTGAACTTCCCTCACAGCTGTTGTACCAACATTGGTAACTAGGTATTCAGTAAAGACTGACGTGTGGGCTACTGAGAGTTACTGTCATAGATAGAACATTTCTCTGGTTACTTCCAGCTAGGCTAATTTGACACAAAGTAACGCCACTCATTCAAGGTTGTACCTGTAGGCTAATAGTCTGAAGAGGCTATTTACTAGCTAATCTCCCGGCACATTCTTAGCCAGTGTGAATTTGACATAATACACCATGACCTACAAAAATCTGTCCTGTATGGTATGGTGGCAAGAAGGAAGCCAATACTCAAAAAAGCACAAAATCTTGTTTGGGGAAAAAAAGTCACTCGAGATGTGGCCAAATGTTCTGTGACCTAACACAAATAAGTGTAACACCACCCAAAGAACCTTCCACACAATAAAACATAGTGGTGGCAGCATCCTGTTATGAGGGTATTTCTCCTCATGAGGGACTATGGCATGTGTCAATTTTGAAGGGTAATGTAACTAGGCAATGTATAGAAAAGAAAACCTGAAGCCTTCTCTAAGAAAGGATGAAGTTTTACATTTCTGCATGACAAAAAGGTTAGTAACACAGCCAAAATAATAGTGAAGTGGCTAAGGGATAAAAAGGTAAATGTCATTATTAAAGTGGCACAATCAATGCAATGAAGCTGGTTTTACCTACTATTAAGTGCTTCCACCAACTTTTACCTAAAGGGTGGAAACGTGGTTTTGTGTTTTAATAAAGAAAAATAATTAGTTGTGTACACAAGTGGGGACGGAAATATACTTGGATTACATGAAACTGAGCCCCGGACACGACAAAATGCGGTAAAGCAAGGCAGCCCTGTTTGGATAGTAAGCTAAATACTCTAAGACGTTGCTAATTTCTGTACATCCCCTGCCAAGAACTACCTACTTTAAATGTTTAATTCCTTTCGTATTCGATTCTCCTGTAAGTAATACAAGCATCCAGTTGCAGTTTAATAATGTGACGACGGACCTGGAGAGCCGCGTCCCCGTGGATTTTATTTCACCCTAGAAAACTGACACGACTACCGCCCAAGAGACGGTCAGATACCGTTTCTTTCTACGTAGAGCGGAGACAAACGCGTCATAGCCAGGAATGATACATTGTTTTATATTGTTTCGGACATTGTTTTGTTTATAAGTTTGCGTTTAAACCTGAAGCTGTAGTAAAGAATAATAACTCACTTCGTTACCACGGTCCTTCAGGTCCTTGAAGTGGCAGCTGACACTTTTGTCATATCTGACATTTTAGTTAAATTGGCAAAATGTAAGATTTTGACTGTATTACTAACATAAACACAAGAAAAAATGACATGTATACATCTGCGGTTTTAAGTTAATATTCATTAAAAAAACTTAAACCCAACCCTAAGACTGAAATTAAAAAACCTTCTACATTTCCCTCCATGTCTCAACGTAAAATGCAGAACTCTCCCGAACTGGGAATATCCATGCATTTATGTGTCATCTAGATACCTGGTTGGAAGGTCAAAATGTTAGTTTGAGGCACCATGTTGCCTATGTTTATGTTATATCATTTGAGTTGTCCAGCTCAGGCATCCAAGGCACACTTTTGAATGGGATATGAAGAAGAATCAACAGATGAGTGAGACTGATAATAAAATAAACATTTCACAAACCGGATCTAATCAGATATTCAATGGAAAAATAAATACTGGGATAAAATCCTCAGACCCATCATCAGTCCTTATGCTGGTTTAGTGGCCCCTGGGTTCCTCCTGGTGCAGGACAATGCCCAG
This sequence comes from Novumbra hubbsi, assembly GCA_016801125.1. Taxonomy (NCBI): domain Eukaryota; kingdom Metazoa; phylum Chordata; class Actinopteri; order Esociformes; family Umbridae; genus Novumbra; species Novumbra hubbsi. Next base: position 4,780 of record JACXGK010007010.1, on the reverse strand, counting down.
CCTCATGTGGCCAGAGTGTGAAGGCAGTTCCTGGATGACGAAGGCCTTGATGCCATTGACTGGCCCTCATGTTCCCCAGACCTGAATCCAAATGAGAACCTCTGGGATGTTATGTATCAGTACATCTGACACTGCCAAGTAGCACCACAGACTGTCCAGAAGCTCACTGATCCCCTGATCCAGGTCTGGGAGGAGATCCCCCAGGACACCATCCTCAGTCTAATCAGGAGCATGCCCAGATTTAGTCAAGAGTGCATACAGGCATGATTAATATTATAAGTTGCCTTTGATTTAAATTGTCTACTTTTAGTGGTGAACCCATCCCCGTCTTCTGAAAGACTGTCTGGGATGTTCTTTGTATACCCAATCATGTTACTGACCTGTTTTTGTATTTGTGAGATGTTCCACCAGGTTAAGTTTAGTATTACATAACGTTTCCCGTCATTTGTTGCCCCGGTCCCAGCTCTTCTGAAATGTGTTGCTGGCATCAAATTACAAGTTATTACAAACAACAAATTACAAATTACAAAAGTTGCCATGTATTTTTCTTCTTTTCTCACAGTTTCAACATTTGATATGTTGTCTTTGTACTATTTTCTATCGAAAATTGGGTTTAAATTATTTAAACATCATTGCATTGTGTTTTTCTTGACATTTTTTGAAGCGTCCCAACTTGGGTGGTAAATAAAAAGAGAACTTTGAAATTTCTTTCTCTCATTATATGAGTAACAGGGTTGTATCCTCAGAGTGTCGTTTTCTTTTTCTACCAGGCTAAATAGATTTCAGTTACCGGGATGCATGCATGTTTTGAAACAGAACTTCAGTGCATTTGTATTTTAATTTTTTTTATGATTAAACAAATTGCTTTAACTAAGTATTTTGGCCATTGGCTATTTGAAATGTCATTGGTGGGACTTAAAATGTCCTACAATTCTGGAATGATCCACATACAAATGCTGATGACCTGGGTGCCCCTCACAAATGAAGCACCGCTTTAGTTCAAGTGGCCTTGCCCCTCATATCACTAATTCCCTCCCAGATTTTGAGTAGAAAATAGTATGTAAATTAATTCCAAAATGGTTTAAATAGTTAATTTGGGTTCAATTTGATAGATAAGAAAATACATAATGTTTGTTATTGCTGACATGCAAGTTCAAAATACTTGAAAGTATTTTCTCCTATTGAACAGGTAAAAAATCAGATGTGTTGAAAGGACAATGGACAAAAATTTAATGTCAAGCTCTGCATACATTGCCGAGGTCCAAGTATCTTGGCAACCATGGACACACATAGATGCTGGGGACCTATCAAGAGCCTTGATTATCTACACTATATGGAAAAAAATATTGAGACACACCTCTTAATCATTGAATTCTGGTGTTTCTGTCCTATTGCCACATGAGTATAAAATAAAAAACCTAACCATGCAGTCATCCTTTACAAGCATCTGTTCTAAAAGATCACTGAATTTGACCTTAGTACTGTAATAGGATGCCACCGTTGCAACAAGTCAGTTTGTGAAATGTTTTCCTTCCTATATATTCTGCAATCATCTGAAAGTGGTATTATTACAAAGTGGAAGTGTTTAGGAACCACAGCAACTCAGACACAAAGTGTCAGACCACGTAAAGTTACAGAGCGGGGTCGCCGAATGCTGAGGCACATAGTGTGTAAAAGTCACCAATGCTCTGCTGACTCAACAATGCAGAGTACAAAACCTCCTCTGGCATTAACATCAGCACTACAACTGTGCGCTGGGAGCTTCATGGCGTGGGTTTCCATGGTTGAGCAGCTACCATATGCTACCAGCTACCATATGCAAGCCTTACATCATCAAGCAGTGGGGTATGGCCTGGCACCTCAGGACTCTGGAGCAGTGGAAACGTGTTCTGTGGAGTGATGAATAACACTTCTCTATCTGGCAGTCTGATGGACTTTGGCAAATGCCAGGAGAACATTTCCTGTCTGACTGCATTGTGCCAACTGTGTAGTTTAGTGGAGAAGAGATAATGTTTTTCTGGGGTTGGCCTAGGCCCATTAGTTCCACTGAAGGGAAATGTTAATGCCTCAGCTTACCAAGACATTTGGGAAAATTCTATGCTTTCAACTTCGTGAAAACACTTTGGGAAGGCCCAGAAATACGCGTATCACAAATACTGCCCATCCCTGATTAGGCAAATGTGATTTAACAAGTTGCCACCATACTGTCATTCTCAGAAATATTTGTAGGGAAAAGTCACAGCAAGTCACAGCAAGTTTCCATAGTAATACTAGAAATCCTCAAATGTTTTTCAGATTATGCAATGGTCCCACCTAGTGGTTCCTCTAAATACCAGTTGAACCTGCATTTATTCAAATACACGTTAGATCAGGGGACCGTAATAACGCTCCATTGATGTGTTAAATGTCTGAGGGTTTTTCTTGGAAAACTGGTTTAAAAGTTAAGATAGCTCTACTCCACTTCCTCTTTTCTATTTTTAGCCCATACCAGATAGATAATATACTTTCCCTGACTGGCCTATTTGCCTTCACCCTTTCTTCTCTCTCGGTCTCAGCTTTCTACTACTCAATAGCTTTTTTCTCTCAGTTTTCTCTCTGTTGATCCTTCCCCTTTAACGGTATAACTCCGACCCCAGGTACCCTCTTCTCATTCAGGCCTGTGTAGAGATGCTCTCCCAAGTCTTCTTCTTCCAGGCATTTTAAACTCTGGACACAGCTCATGTGAATTTATTAATTGTTAGCAGTATTCTTAAACATCACCCTGCACAGCCACAAGAGGTATGGCAACCCCTTTGAGGCTGGTTCCTCTCTAGGTTTCTTCCTACAATCCGGCCCCCATAAGGAGTTTTTCCTAGCCACCGTGCTTCAATCCTGTTGTTGCGTGTTCACTGGGGTTTTAGGCTGGGTGTTTTCGTAAAAGCACTTTGTGACAACTGCTGTTGTAAAAAGGGCTTTATAAATACATTTGATTGAAATGTGATTGATCTTCTTGTCCCTCAAGCTGAAACTTAGGATTCCATCTGTCTTCTCTTTCTCCAAAGCCCCTGTTTGTCAAGCTCCCATCTCTGGTTCTCTGTCTGACTGCTTATTTAGCAATTTTCTCTCTCGCGCTGATATTTTCCTCTGTCTTGCTCTCTATCTCTCTAATATTACTACCACCACCATTAACAATATCCTTTCTACCACACATTTCTAAACTATTTCAGAATTCAGAATATAAAATTAGGTTTTTCTACCAATGCTTATATATTTAATTGTCTGTACGATTCCAGCATTGCTTCCGTATAGGCGTTTCCATTTAGCATCATACCATTTCTCTTCTGGGTCTCTTCTACAATATCTTTTGTTTTGCATAGATTTGCTTTAGGGGTTGCTTCATCACATATCTCATAAAGAGTCACAGCCCTACGGACATCAGCAAGGTTTTTTTTACAAAATTGACTCTAAAGGAAATTAATGATAGAGGTTGAAATGTCAGGGTAGTGTAATGCTGTGGTGATGTGTGCTTAGCTGTCAGCGGCCCATCTGTACATTTTCTTAAAATTAATCTGTGTACAGAGCTCTGTTTGTATTGTAATTTCAAAACAACATTTATCTGGCAGTGGTGAGACATCAGCATCTGTGGTGTGACAGTGAACGCACTAATGGAGGAACGGTCTAGACTGAAAATGCATGGTCAACAAAGCTGGTACAAAGAGCTGAGCAGTAGGTCCCAAAGAATCCTTTCTAATTCTCCTGTTATGGTTAAACAGAGATGCAATAACCAGAATAAAATAATTTGTTAATTACTTGGCCATTGCAATTTTATGATGGTGTTGTTTCAGGTTAAAAAACCACATCCTTAAATGTATTCAATATATTTAGATTTTTTATTCTTCAAAGTAGCCACCCTTTGCCTTGATGACAGCTTTGCAAACGCTTTGCATTCTCTCAACCAGCTTTATGAGTTAGTTATCTGGAATGCATTTTTATGAATGTGTGCCTTGTTAAAAGTTAATTTGTGTAATTTTGTTCCTACTTAATGCTTGAGTTGAGTATATAGGGGTTGGGTATACAGAAGATCATTATTATATCTGTAATGTAGTAGTCCATATCATGGCAAGAAAGAGAAACGTTCATCAGAATGCAGTCCATTATCATTTTAAATTCTGTGAATCCGGAAAATTTCAGGAACTTTGAAAGTTGCAGTTGCAAAAACCATTAAGTGTGAGTGTGCAAGATAAAGCCCTTGCCTATTGGCAAGAAGATGAGATGCCTTATGGCAATAGTAAGCCAGTTACCAACCCAGTTAACACAGGAAAACATTTACTGCCTTGTCTGATGTTCGTAAGTTTGAATGACGGAAGTAAAACGTCTCGTTAGCCTGCAAGACATGTCTATGACAGATCGAGAATGTCTCGACTTTCTGTATTGTTTAAAATATGTGGTTAGGTGACCTGAGCTAGGGCAATACATGCCCTGGATGTTCGAGCAAGTAATAATAATCTCATTTATTCATCAATATAGAAATGTGTCCACATTAAAGAACAGCATGTGTTTGTGTGTGTCTCTTTATCCATCGCTCTCTTCCTTCCCATCCATAGCAGAGCTACCCTCATGCACCAATACTACCCTGCTCCCTAACACACTGGCATACTCCCCGGCCTTACTCTGTGACAATAACCATAGAGTATAAATAGAAGCAGGACGCGCTGATGACAAAGATCAGTCCAGGAAATGGGTCTGTGTAATCCCTGGTTCCTGCCAGCGTCACAGTAAGCAGTATCTGCAAGTACATGGG
>JACXGK010007009.1:9636-26862 GCA_016801125.1 Novumbra hubbsi | reverse complement strand
GGGGGGGGGGGGGGGGGGGGGGGGGGGGGGGGGGGGGGGGGGGCAGGAGCCCTCCCGAACACTTCTGATCCCCTCATTTATAACAAATCCCACATGGAGGAAATGACAGCGAACTGAGAGGACAGCCACCAGCAGCACAATGTGGATGTGACCCCGGTACAGGAGAGAGCTATAGTAACCCATCTTTAATTATTTCAGACTGGAACTAAGGCCCTTTAAAGCCCACGGGATGATGAAGCCGAAATAATACATGACCTTGGGTATAAGACCGTAGGGCCATAGGATTGTGAAACGAACGTACGAGAGACGTTGGTTATAAAGGAAACGACCCATGTATTTTCTACCATTAAAGTGTAGTTTGGCGCGGGTATAATTGTGAGACGTCTAAATAATTACGGGCCGCTATAACCATGAGAAGCATATTTGTGTACCAAACAGAAAATCTATGAGTGCCCGAATCACAATCCTCATATTTATTCATACGTTTTATGCTGGCGCGCTTTTAATCAGGCAGACAAGCATCGCTGTGTCAAAGTGAGTGCCAGGAGCCTGAGAGAAGATTAAGACACGGGCCCACAGAAGTAGCGGCGGTTCCAAAAAAAGAAGAGACAAAAATCAATATTCAAAATGCCAAATGAATTTGACTGGACCAAGAACTTCTCATCAAATGGGAAAAGAAATGGGATATGAAATATGACCTGCCATAAAAACCGATATCCCACAATGCCATCTGTCAGACAGAGAGGGGGGAATAATGACGACAGCTAATGAAAGTTGAGCCGTGGCTCGGCTGAGGTTTAAATCAGATGGAAGTAAAATGGCTGCCATATGCAGACTCAGCGCTTCCAGTTTCCCCTCCATCCCCCCCCACTGATTGGCTTTGTGCTACTTAGGTGGCGCTCACGGACGGTGTGGGAAGCCCTTTATGGTATTTAGTCAAGAGCCATTTAGTCAAGAGAGCCCTAATGCAGTTAATGAGACAAAACAGCAGTAAATCGTTACCAATTTGATCGTACAGGTATACCGACAGGGAATTGACGATGTGTAAAAAAAAAAAAAAAGACATGTGTCGATATGTAAGCAAAATTACCTTGTACGAATCCACTCATTAAAATACATACTCTGATTTTCGCTCATAAAATATGCATGTGTTAAAATGTGATGAAAATACTTAACGACCGCAGTAGAATGGAATCGGTACAAATGATGTCCATGCCCGTTAAGCTGAGAATATCTAAAACCTTGAAACATTTTCAGCACATTCGAGAAAAGCCTTTACAGAAGCAGCACTTGATGAATTCAAAAGGCCAGTGCACACGGCACTGTACCTCAAATAGTCTTGGGAGCCTGAAACACATGTACTCACCCGCAGCGTCAATTTAGGCAATGATACAATAAAGTGATTATTGTGCAGACTGCATAAAAATGCATTATAGCCTATTGTAGCCACTGTCATGAGGGGTCTGTGTGTGTGTGTGTGTGTGTGTGTAAGCTGGGAAACAGGTAGTCTCAAGCCTCCGCCTGTAACCTGCTATTTATTTCATTTCAAAGCAGTGTATGTAAAGTTAATGGCGTCTTAAATAAACTGTCAATCCGGCAGCAGCCCCTGTGTGCTTGGCCCGCCGAGCACACAGATCTTTTCTTTGTTTTCCCACTGCGAAAGATATTACCCCAGACCAACGACAGACTCCCTCTCTCGCTTTCTCCTCCTTTCTCCACCCCACCGCCCCCTGCCTTCTCCATCAAACAGAGGATTTCAAAATTGATCCATTTCATCCCGACGATTTCCATTTCAATCTACTTCATACGCCATCTCAAAGCGAAGGAGGGGAAGGTCATTTGCACCAGGACGTGCTCACGGGCTGCGCCGAGACGGCGTGGTGATAAATCGAAGGTGTAAGGTGGCTGACGTTAGAGGGAGACGATACGCTTCGATCGCGTTCGGTCTTATGTCGCATTTATGCTGTCAACTGAATGGTGGGTGCCATGTTTTCCTGGGCAAGAATTGCAATATTCAATATCCACAGTTGAGCATCAAACAGCAAGTATAGTGATGTTTCTTCTCTCCTACCAACTCTGCAACCCAAAATGACAGGCCTGTGGGTCTATGTGTGCCGTGTACCCTGACAGCACAATACACGTCAGCTAAAACCATTAAATAAATAACCGAAACGCTTGGAATGAAGGTGTAGGGAGTTTTTTTGGAATGACACAAAAACTAAAAGCATTGTATATGGGACAAATCACTCTCTTTCAAACCTCTGAATTATGTGGAGACTGAGCAGTTGGGGGGAACAAAAACAGCTGGGTGTCCCCCTAGATTGCAAGCTGACATGGTCAAAACGTATATGGATTCGGTGGTTGCTAAGATGGAGGGACGTCTGTCTGTGATAAAGCGCCGCTTTGCTTTCTTGACATCGCAATCGACCAAACAAGTCCTTCAGGCCCTAGTTTTATCACACCTGGACCACTGCCCAGTTATGCTGTACGGTCAAGTGCTGCTAAGAAGGAAATGGGCAAACTGCAGCTGGCAAAGAAAAGAGGAGCTTGCATAGTCATCAAATTTATACAGAATGTCAACAGCATGCGGGTCAATCTCCCTTGGTTAAAAAAGAAAATGGCCTGACCATTTTGGGAAAAATGAAGTCTCCCGGTTAACATTATTTAAATAATATTTTGACTTAAGTATTCCATAACGCATCATGCCGTAAAAAGGCAAGTAGAGATTGACCGGCTCGACGTTTTGTCGTAGTAAGAGGTTTTGATGCGTTGAAGGTACTCAACTGATCAAACAGTGAACATACATCTTAGGATACGCAAGGATAAAGGCTAGGAAAAGCCCTGTGCTAAACAGAAACATTGTTACATTAAGCTCTCTGCCACCCCAGGTAACTCGTTATTTACTCAATAGCCAAAAGCATCGCAAACTAACCATGAACTTCTGAGATGGGAAAGTATTGTGACACACACACAGACTCATGACTTGTCTTCAAAATCTAGGCTGGCCGCTCCCATCAACTTGGCGTTTCTATCAAGCAGAAAATCCATGACCGCAGATCCACAATGTTTGCCATGAGAGGTGACTGTATGGTTCCCTAAAGGAAAAGCACTTTCGGCCAGACAGCTTTCTCTGCAAGCACTTCCTGGAACACATTGCCTTTAGACACTGATACCTGTATCACTTAACATCGCTTTCACATATCACCTAAAGACACGGCTGAAGGACAACCTGGTCTTGCACAAAGCCTTGTGATTAGCCCTGTATATTGGCTTCCTGTTCAGTGTGTAGATGTTGTTTTTCCGTCTTGATTGGTTGCACTATTGTGCTATTCTCTGTCTGTGTGCCGAGTTACTTGTGAAGTATTTATCTATATGTACTCATTTGTCTATCTGTAGCATAGTTCTTGGATATTTTTTAACAACCTGAATATTCTCCAGCTGGCCATAAAAACGTATCAAGGAAAGAAAATTTAGGTTGTTTATAGATTCTTTTTTTTGGTGGGTTTAAATGTTCCATCCAATAAAGAGGTAATGGGGATTCTAATAAGATTAGTTAAGTTAAATGTCACAAACAAACTGTCCAGTACAGGGACTTTTCATTTATTCACTACTGATATTAACACACGACTTGGGTTCAGCCATGTAACTAAAACAAGACATCCAGTAGGCCATAGCGCTCAAATGCCTTCATTCTGAATCAGAAGCCAGAGCCTTTTAAAAATAACCCGCCTTCCACTCAAAAAATGCTTCCCCTGCTTAAATATTCATTGTTCCCATCTCTTTTGGTCAGTGTTATATTTTTAAAGAGTGTAAATGTCGCGTTTATGTTCCAAAATGTTGCGCTAATGCTGTCTGACGACTCAGTGGACAAACAGCAACCAGATAAAGAAGCTAACAACCTCTGTCAGTTACATGAAAGTACACCCATAGGTTCCTGTGACAGCTAGAACAAGGCCAGGTTAACATGTCTGTATGTATCTATGTGGCTATACAGTGAAGACAAGAGACAGCATTTACAGGCACGATGGTGATAGAACAATTACATTAAGTGTGAACCATAGAGACGTTTATTGCCCTTTAGTGCCCACAGGTCTGTTTTAGCATAGGCAGTACCAACGGTTTCTACTTGTCAAAGAATTCATCTGTGTAGGACTGCCAGGGTTAATGTAATTTCCGAGTTGACTTACCCCACATTGTTTCTACGATTAAAGTCCAATGTTGCATTATGGCAACATTTCCCCGATTTTCCATAGCCATTATAATGAAATAATTACAAAAAATAGATTACTTTCTGAATCAGAGGTCTATTACAAGTATTTCTGAAGGGTAATACATTTCTTTACTCATTTGGATCCGGGCTTCCTTTCTTACACCGGCACACCAGACATTCCCAATGGAGAGAATTGAAATTCCACGGAAGCATTACTCCATAGCTTAACTAGACGCTAATTGGAAACAATGTTAGCCAAGAGGTTACAACATTCCTTTTTAATCAATCTTTCAAGCATTAGGGCGATAGTTGTATGGTGCACAACCTTTGTTGGTTTTACATAAAAGAAAAAAATATGAATAAAGGGAAAAAACTTAGTAGGCAACATATTTTGCAAGCACCACAGAAATAAAAAAAAGCAGCTGAAAGTATATGTTTCTAATCCTTAAAAGTAACTGTACAATGATAAACACCCAAAAGGGGAATCTATTCAATTGTGAGCATGAAATGTGAGAAGTGCTGCACATCTTTAAAATGTAAAAAGACAAGGAAGCAATTTTAGAACTTGAAACAATGGCAGCATTAACATGTTAAGTACAGTGGGGCAGAAAAGTATTTAGTCAGCTACCAATTGTGCAAGTTCTTCCACTGAAAAAAAAGAGGCTTGTAATTTTCATCATATGTACACTTCAACTATGACAGACAAAATGAGAAAAAAGAATCCATAAAATCACATTTTGGAGTTTTAATGAATTTAATTGCAAATTATGGTGGAAAATAAGTATTTGGTCAATAACAAAAGTTTATCTCAATACTTTGTTATATACCCTTTGTTGGCAATGACAGAGGTGAAATGTTTTCTGTAAGTCTTCACAAGGTTGTCACACACTGTTGCTGGTATTTTGGCCCATTCCTCCATGCAGATCTCCTCTAGAGCAGTGATGTTTTGGGGCTGTTACTGGGCAACACGGACTTTCAACTCCCTCAAGATTTTCTATGGGGTTGAGATCTGGAGACTGGCTAGGCCACTCCCGGACCCTGAAATGCTTCTTACGAAGCCACTCCTTCGTTGCCAGGGCGGTGTGTTTGAGATCATTGTCATGCTGAAAGATGGAAGGAGGTTTTCACTTAAAATCTCACGATACATGGCCCCATTCATTCTGTCCTTTACATGGATCAGTCGTCCTGGTCCCTTTGCAGAAAAACATCCCCAAAGCATGTTGTTACCACCTCCATGCTTCTCAACATTCTTTGTCCTCCAAACATGACGAGTTAAGTTTTTACCGAAAAGTTCTATTTTGGTTTCATCTGACCATATGACATTCTCCCAATCTTTTTCTGGATCATCCAAATGCTCTCTAGCGTACTTCAGACGGGCCTGGACATGTACTGGCTTCAGCAGGGGGACACGTCTGGCACTGTAGGATTGGAGTTCCTGGTGGCGTAGTTTGTTACTGATGGTAGGCTTTGTTACTTTGGTCCCAGCTCTCTGCAGGTCATTCACTAGGTCCCCCCGTGTGGTTCTGGGATTTTTGCTCACCGTTCTTGTGATCATTTTGACCCCACGGGGTGAGATCTTGCGTGGAGCCCCAGATCGAGGGAGATTATCATTGGCCTTGTATGTCTTCCATTTACTAATAATTGCTCCCACAGTTGATTTCTTCACACCAAGCTACTTACCTATTGCAGATTCAGTCTTCCCAGCCTGGAGCAGTTCTGCTATTTTGTTTCTGGTGTCCTTTGATAGCTCTTTGGTCTTGGCCATAGTGAGTTTGGAGTGTGACTGTTTGAGGTTGTGGACAGGTGTCTTTTATACTGATAACAAGTTCAAACAGGTGCCATTAATACAGGTAACGAGTGGAGGACAGAGGAGCCTCTTAAAGTGGAAGTCTGTGAGAGCCAGAAATCTTGCTCGTTTGTAGGTGACCAAATACTTATTTTTCACCATAATTTGCAAATAAATTCATTAAAAATCCTACAATGTGATTTTCTGGATTTTCTTTCTCATTTTTTCTGTCATAGTTGAAGTGTACCTGTGATGAAAATGACAGGCCTCATCTTTTTCAGTGGGAGAACTTGCACAATTGGTGGCTGACTAAGTACTTTTTTGCCCCACTGTAGCTTGGACTGTGGGTCTCAGGTTATTATACACTGCTCCAAAAAATGAAGAGAACACTGAAATCACACATGAAGGAAATATATAAAACATCAAAATCTTTACTGTACATTGTATTATTTGATTAGAACAAAATTACATAAAAACTGTCAATGGAAACCAACCCATTGTAGCAGCGTAAGGTCTGATGATGGGTCTAAAGAGCATTCAGGGTACCGTTGGCTAGTTTGAGGAGGTCTGTGCAAACCCTCCAAGGATTTGCCTCTTCAGGCCATAAACGACCCACTGCCAAACCGGTCATGATGTTGCAGGCAACATAATGTTCACCACGGTATCTACAGACTATTTCACATGCTCAGTGTGAACCTGCTCTCATCTGTGAAGTGAACGAGGCGCCAATGGTGGACCTGCCAATTCTGGTGTTCTTTGGCAAATGCCAATCGAGCTGCAAGGTGCTGGGCTGTGAGCACTGGTTCCACTGGAGGACATGGGCCCTTATGCCACCCTCATGGAGGATGTTTCTAACAGTTTGGTCAGAAGCATGCACACCAGTAGCCTGCTGGAGGTCATTATGTAGGTCTTAGGCAGTGCACCTCCTGTTCCTCCTCACACAAAAGAGCAGATACCGGCTCTGCTGCTGGGTTGATGCTCTTCTGAGCCCCGTCCAGCTATATACTTATTTTATGAGTAAAATGAAAATCAATGTGTAATTTATTTGAAATTTTTGTTCTTATTCTGTCTCTCACTGTTCAAATAAACCTACTATTAAAATTATAGATACATTCTTTGTCAGTGGGCATACGTACAAAACTAGGGATCAAATATATTGTCCTCCACTGTATGTATGGATGTGACATCCTGTAGGGGCGGCTGGACAGCCTGTGCAACCTGAATGGGCTGCAGGTACCACCTCATGCTACCAGTAGTGACAAGGATTTTAGCAAAATGCAAAACAAGTGAGGAATCAGTCAGCAAAAATAAGGAGGTCTATACATTGGGCTCTCGTTTAGGACTAGAGAAATTATGGGAACACGACTAAACAGGAGCATATAGGATCCCAATACTTTTGGAGTCACCTGAAAAAGGGGGACAATGCATTGACATTTTTGTATTTAAATGGCAATTCCAAAATGCACTCAATTAATTGTTGAGAATCTGTACTTTAACCATAGTAATTGTGCAATTTTAATCCACCCTGTAAATTCTAAATAGATTTGCCTATTTCCAATATTTCAGTGGGCATTATAAGAACCAGGAGAATACATAACTCTTCAAATCAGTGAAGCAGCTAATAAACAGTATATTGACGGGTAACAGCCTTATTATATTCTGGATGCTAACATAAATCAGCGACTCCCAAATCAATTCTCTGTCATTTCTTTTCTACCATGTTATTGCTGTCTTATTTCACTTCTGTTTCCAAGATCCTGTTATTTCAGCCCCTGCACAATATTTCAGGTTTACATGACTATTACTGACTTATTACATGACATACTTTTTAATTCACCAATAAATCAATGGTCACGCATACCTATTTTTTTCATGTTTTTGACATTCATTTGGGAGGATATCTAGGATATGCGCTAAAGTTGCAGCCCGACAGCTTTCAACAGATAATAGTTCAAGCTAAGCCATGTCAATCCATTCCATTTGAAAAGCCAGGTGGGTCAATTCAACATTTCACCACAATTACTTGATTATGGGTTCTCCCCTAAGGGCAATCTGTATGCTGGGGGCGCTTGCTGGAGCAGATAAAGCAGACCTGAGGCTACAGGTATCTCTCAAGATGTCTTTTGTGTATTAACATCTAGCACGAGAAAAAGACAGTTGGAATTAAAAACACATGTATATTGCTTAACCCGAGAAAAAAAAACTAGAATCTAAGGATTTAGCAAAAAGGGATAAACGATCCAACCTGATAAATATTCAATTGACTTACAGGGCCTCTGCAGAAGTTGCTAGCAAGATCTGCTAATTTCCATCTGTAGTGCTATGCCCTCTTGTGAGCTGGCAAAAACAGCCGTGGCTATGAACTGACACAAAGTGCAAGTGTGTCTGAAAGTACGTAGTTGAGGTCACATAGGATAGACGCTGCTGTCACACACACAAACGCTAATGAAAAGCATTGCTAATTAGCCCTTCGTCTCCCTCAACACCGGATCACGGTGTCGGTCGGTCGCGGTCTGTGAAGGGCCGGAAATTCACCAGAGAGACCTTTACTGATGAAACGCACCAAGATGCTGGTGAGCAGCTTGTCTGATTAGCCCTGATTAGTATCTAATTGGAGTTCTCCAAAACAAGATGACCTCTGCTTTGTTTACTGATGGGATTAATCGTGGCCTGGCAGAATTAAAAATCCCAGCGGAATGAATCCCTTCCTCGTTAGTTTGAGAGAAGCAGCCACGGGGCCCCTGACTGCAGCATGTTCAGAATGTCAAATGTTCAACATGCTAACTTTGCGAGGAGGTGCTCAGCAGATCAGGTCTTTCTTGCCATCCAGTACCTGGACCCTTTTAAGTTACAGAATTACTCGGCCTCCACTTTTACTCCGTCGTTAAGCTTCTTTGACTCATAGCTTGCTAGAGTACATTTAGCAGGTTAAACGGACACCCCAACACCCCATCAGGCAAGCAGAATCCAAATGGTTTGGGCAACATTCGGACTCAAATACAATAGACTATGGAGCACATGGCCGATCAGCTCAGGCCACAGAGGTAACCCAGCTTGCAGGAAACAACATTTTGTGTTTGCACATCCAGTATTTACGTTCCTGACGAAACAGCGACAGAAGGAATGGGCAGAGTGGAAAGTGGGCTGAGAGAAGGAGAGTGAGAGACCAGAGGCATTGCATGGATCTGGGGTCCTGGCCGTCGCCGCCAACAAGCTTGTTTTCAGAATGGAAGTTGAAAGTTGACTTGAGATCTGAGACCCCTCATGAAGCCAACTGGGGTTTTTTTCTTCTTTAAGGGGCTGATTCACCCACCACCACTCAGCAGTGTCTGGGTAGAAATGACCAGGTTTCCCATAATTCTTCTGACATCTGTCATCATCCCTCTGGCCGTCTTCTTGATCCCTTCTCCCAGACCAGATGGATCGCTTTGGGTTCCTATCCTTCTAGCCATCCATTTATTCCCTGGTTGTCTGATCTCTACTACATTAGTCTTGACAAGGCTGTGACAGTTTCCCTTTAATGTGAGCTGGTTATAAAATAGACATTTGTGTTGTTTTTATAACCATAGCCTACCAAAGACAAGAAATTCAAAAACTTTTGGGTTTATTATGTTACTGAGTGATTGCTTGCAATACAAGGACCATATACTCTGTTCCCTTTTCTTAAATGCTTCTTTCTTGACAATATTGTCCTTAGCTTTTCTTAAAACACCGGTTTAAAATGTCAGATAATATATTTATCAATGTGAAATAAAAATTTTAACAGCATCCGCAGAGACATCCGGGTTGCAATTTCGGTCCATTAAGACGTCTTGTCCCGAAGTTTGTTGAAGCATTCATCTCTAAATAAAGCGTCCTCTCTTACATCAAAACAAAATTGAGATCTTGTTTTTGGTTTACTATCAATTGTATCTATTTGATTGATTCATCACTTAAGTACCCACTGTACAGAATCTGAATCAGCTTTATTGCCAAGTAGGTTTACCCATACGAGGAATTTGCTATAAGTGGTAAGTGGTAGTAAAACAGCAAGTAGATAAAATAACACAAGTAAGTAAAAAATAAAGATAACACAGTAAATAGGAAGTGTGCAAGACATTTACTGTGTAGTTTTGTTTAGTGCAGGAGAAAGATCAACGCGTAATAGTTTCTGGGTTGTATTATGTCATGTATTATGTCATGTCGCATATACAGTTACAGTGCATGGCTTTTCCCCAAAAATAAATATCCAAAAATTTAAGTATAAAAAAAACAAAAAAACAGCATGGAGTCTAAAGACTAACTTTAGATGGGCCTCATTTTGGTCTTGTGAATCGGGGATCAGAAGGAGAAGACAAAATATAGCCTTCATAAATATATAAGTCACATCATCGCATCAGCTGACTTCGGTTGAGCATTCGTTATTACTGTCTTCTGTCATTTTAACACTATCAAATATGTATTTTGCTTTTAATGGGAGAAGGTGATAAAGTTCATGCACTTCACTCAAGAAGACATCTCCACGCCACGGCTCCTGGAGCTCTTACAGATGAAACTAAATTGGCTTCTCTCTTCTTGAAAAAGTCAGAACCACCATATCCAATGGAGCACTAAAATATGTAAGTGGCTGCCACCAATTATGCTTGTATTGATTGGTTCTCTCTCACTTCATACCTTTAATCTGTAAGTCACTTCACAGATGATAAGATGGAACAGGGCCGCAAGAGACCCAAACTTTGAAATACATTCTGTCCATGGAGGAAAAATGGCAGTTTGACAATAGTTCTGTGATCAAAAGACACAGGCACGTATAAAGTGTTGACAATAATTGCCTTTTAGAGCTATGATGGCAGCCCATTGCTAATGTACTCTGCACTCTAATTCAAAGGGGCATATTTAAGAACACTATGGTCAATCAAAGAGACCCTGGATGAATTTGACATCTGAACCGCAGAGCAACATCAGCATTAGACCGTTTTTAACAAAGCAGTATGTCGGTTTTCCTGAAATGGGATTTAGCGAAGTCCTAGTCTTAAGAGCACGATGGAGAATGTTCTGTGAGCATGCACAGGAAGCGGGCTTCCTTCTTGACCTACACGTAGCACAAACTAAAAATGTAAAGCATTGAAATAAACCATTAAACACCGGAATGTTCAATTCATACGAAACACAGGGCAAGTCTGCAGGCTCCCAAATCACCCTGATATTTCATCACAGTACAATTTCCTTTCAGTCATTCAACCTTTCTCTCACTGATAGATATGCGGTCACGAGCCGAATACAAACGACATAATTGGCATTGTGGAAGACCCCTCTTTTAGATGGAGGAAGCGTCGCGGGCAAAAACGTTCATTACAGCTAAAGCCCCTCATTAATCTCCATCCACAAGGTTAAGGAGTCGGCGGGATCTTTTAAGACAACTCTCCTACAACGTTCTTGCAACCACGCGTGCCGCATGGATCATTCTAGGCTTTGTGTTTTTCTATCGCCAACTTAAACCTCACACTAAGAGTGCCATTACTTCATTGCAGCTTTCATTTTGCATACTGTAGGTTTTAAATGCACAGCGTTTGACCCTGACTCCATTACCTCCACGTCCACACTCAACCTATTCCCAAGTAAACTTGGCCTCACTCCTATCAATGGGAAAGTATGGCCCTGCCTAGGGGATAAATCAGAAGGCACTTGGGCTCCCTTCCCCTTCCCTCTCCTTTTGCTCTCCTCTCTCCCCCTATTTCGCCATCTCTTTCTCACCCTCTCCCTCCTCCTTCTCTGCGGGACTCGCAGACTGCATTGATTAGCCCAGAGATTTGTGTTTTCATTACCTTTCATATCCACCCAGGTCCCCAGTCCTGGACCCCGTTGCAGTCGTAGTATATCCCTGGCCGCCACTAATATAGAGTTACTAATGGACGATAGGAATAAATACATCCCAATGACTCCTTCTCCCCTTGTAAAACTCTCCGTTTATCAATGAGACCACGTCCTGAATGGTTCTCTATTCCCCATGGGGTACACGCATTTTGACCACAGTCAACAGGGAATAGGGTTCCATTTGGTACCAGCCCAACGTGACCGCTACGGTCACCAGTCAGATATGCTCCTGGGCCGAGCTATCTTTAAAAAGACACTCACATGTTACAGCCCGTAATCAAAAGGGCCTTATCCTACGACGATGAGATGAGGTTATTATAATGAAATGTGCCCCTTTAAAACGTTCAGTTCCAATGGGCTGCATGGATGTGTCTTGCGATGGGCGTTTCACTGCGAAATAATTTGTAGTGGTTATTTCAATAAGGGTATTGCGGGCTTTACATGCTTGGAAGAGGGGAGCGGGCACACTTTGTGTTTGGACTTTTCAACTCAAAACAATTCCTCACCCAATCCAAATGTAGACTTGTATTTATAAATTGCTACAGTACTTAAAACTCCAAATACAATCAGCTTATATAGAAGGACATCATTATACTTTAACGATATTAATAAGGAAGTGTTATCTTGTCAGAAAATAAAAAGGTAAAAGGTCCATCTTAAAACTTGTGCACCAGGAACATAGGAACTTTTGATAACGCTGGTAAGATGTAACGGCACATGTTGCTCAGCAGGACCAACACTGTAAAACACTGTAAAATAAATAAAGAATTAAAACGCTTCAATGCTAAATGAAAGATGATGTATTGAGACACCATGATCCCTAAGCATTATGCAGTAAAGTGCACAAGGGAAAAAAATCGAAATGACTTCCACGTGTCGGCATAAAGCCATCCTTAGTATAAAGAATGAGGATACACCAGGCACACCAGTCATACCTGGTGTTGAAGCACACGGCAGCACACAGAATGTGAAAGGACATCCAAGGTCGCTAGCCCAGCAAGATCTCGCTTCCCCACATCAGAAGTAAAATCCTGTTGGGCTGATTCGGGCCTCACGTTTAATAGAATGAAACACACACAGCAACAATAGCGAACACACATCAACCCGTGTCCATCATCATACCCCTTATGATTCATACTGTTTGACTGATCCTCTACTGAATGAGAACCTCCATGGTGTCTCCATGTCAGCCCATGAAGACCCAGGCATCCTATGGATAAAAATCATTACCAGGCAGTGTCTGTTTCCTCCCAGTGGGGTGATTGAGTTCAGGCTGCATCACGTCCATCACAACTACTGACTGTGGTGATTGCTATTCCTGATTACTTTGCTGGTACTATTTTCTTAAAGTAGAAAACATACACTTCTAATGAAAGGAACACATAACATATTTCTATTTGCTTAACTCTTATATACATTTTACCAGCTTCTAACTACAGGAAAATCACATTTTCCCGCAGAAACAAGAAAGGATTTTTGATATAGGAAATTATACATTGTTTATTAGGACAAATCATTTGAAACCTTTTTAACTGTTTTTCCACAGATTTCTCGTGAGCAAAATCAATATATATATATCATTGTTCTATTAATATATAAATACATATATACAACTTCAGTTTCAAAATACAGTGTATTCAGAGACCTTTCACCTTCTACACATTTCTGGTTGTTTTACACTCATAACTGATTACGTTTTCTACTCCACAATACCCAATTCACAAAATGCAAATGTTTTTTTTTAAATGAGACAACTTATTAAATATTAAAATCAGAAAGCTCAGATGCCGCCTGTGTCGTTTGATCGCTAACCGCTTTGTTTTGGGGCCTTGTTACAAGGGTGATGCATCAGATGAAGAACTATTCATCTGTGTTCGAAAGAAAACTATTTGTTTTATAGCTACCTATTATACAAACAGATATTTTAAAAAGTGTTTGCAGATGGAAAACCAGATGATTTATAAATCGTACATTTTCAAGGTGGTGATGGAAAAATAAGGATAGTACTTCTTTGACCATGTTCCTATTTCCACACTACAACAGAGTGATACAGCTTTGACGGGACGCCTGTATTCAGTCATCTCTGACTTAGAATTACTAGAATGAACCCGTGCTACGTAAACGTGTTCCGTTGTAGCCGTTGGTTACGGAGTGTGTAGTGACTTGAGATTTCATCACGATCTCACAGACTGAGATGAGGCCTGCCACCTGCTGCTCTTCCGTCTGCATCAATAACATTTCCACCAGTGATGGCACGAAGCGAACTGTGAAGCTCCCCCCGGGCTGTTACTGTACCCAACATCCCGCTGTGATCTCACACCTCCACGTGTACTGCAGAATCTGGTCAACTTACAAGCCGGTGCCGGTGTCAAAATGCCGTATATGATCATCAATGTGTAGGGAAGGTCTACTGACGAATTACACTGGGATGACTAGGAAAGGAATCACTGAATGTGTTTATACGGGATAAAAGCCAGAGCACTACTACTCATTCTATCCGAATCAAATTGCGTTATAAATCCAGAGACATAATTATTAGTGAATCAGTCAGTCACAATTTACTCATGATGCATTGCGGTTGCACACGCTGAGCTGGGATTTTCCAGGCACCCTGCTGAGTACAAGGAGTCTTTTACTTATAATCATGCAAAGTGCCTTCACACAAAGAACAACAGCTGCCGATGACAGTAGCAACAACAGAAAAGTCAACCTGATCAATGTAGGAATATTTCACTGTAATATACGCCGTAAGCATGAAAATAAATGCACACGCAACGAATATTTGTAATCTAAATGATATAGATTTTTTAAACATGGCTCGGTAATCCGATACTAATCACTCACTTTTATATGAGTTGGAATCTCCACAGATCCTGCTCCACAGATTACCGATAGGCCTTCCATTTGTGTGTTCCTGTCCAAGTGTCAAACATACACAGCACAAGTCTCTACCACAAATACACACAGTCATTTAATATGAATGATTATTAGCTAAATTATAACAGTGTACTTTAAGTTACTATAATGTTTAATTCCATCTTCTGTTGATTAGTCAGAAACAGTAACTCCTAACAATTTGCCAGAATTAAGCTGTAGCATGAATGTAGATAAGTAAAATGCGTATTTATCTGCTCAGACATTAACCCTTAAAAATTGATGCATTGACGATTGATGCAAAATTGCGTAGAAATGCGCATCCGTTACATTTCTATTCATAACTCCAGATTGGTTAAAGATAGATCACGTTGTAGGGGACGTTCTTATGAAAAGAATGACATATAGTTTATGTATTTCTGTAAAGTAGAAGCCTTTCAAATTTTGACCACAAAAACACTATTTCATGATTTCATCAAAAGGTGGTTGATCTGATCAGAATTTTATCTGATTTTGGATTTTTATATTAAATGATCCCCAATCAAGATACAGGGACCAGAAAATTACAATTTTGGTTGATATTTTACTGTTTTTGAAATAAATAATGTTTCTGGTTATTATGTTATATGCTCATGCAATAAACAATTCAGAGTGGTTTTAAACTCCAGGAGATGTTCAAATTAGAAATAAAAAGCCCTACTTGTAGGAGGATACTATGTGCTTCTCAATAACAATAACTACATGTCCACATACGTTTTTATATTGTCTTCACACATTTTCACCAATATACTCAATATACTCAGTATACTCACTTCTCAAACAATGTTATCTAGTCATGCTTTTTCTAGTTAAGGGTTTTGAGAACTCACAATATATACCACATAATTTTTATATAAAGGATGACCTCCTGAGAGGTCAAAAGGTCAAGATAGTGCTGGCGGATTTTGGTCATCCCAAGAAGGCCTTAGACCTTTAAGGAAACATTTGTCACATGCGTAATGTATGATTAATGATACATGCCTTAATTCAAGTTAATCCTGAATTGATATATCAGAGGATTGCATTTGAAAACCAATGCCACTCTTTCTTTCCTTTACAGAAACAGGAAAAGGACATTTTTCAGTAAGGAACAGAAGTGTTCAATTGAAGAGACCACTGAAAGTACTACTACTTATAATTCTGTTGAGGTCATCTAAAGAGATTTCACCCGATGCTTCCTGAAGTACCTCCCAAAAGTTGGATTGGTTTGATGGGCACTTCTTACACAATATATGTTCAAGCTGCTCCCAGAACAGCTTAATAGGGTTGAGATCCTGTCTGTGCTCGCCACTCCATTATCGACAAAATACCAGCAGACTGCATCTTCCATAAATAGTTTGGAGCTGTGCTTTAGGTCATTGTCCTATTGTATGCAAAAATTTGCTCACAGTTGAAGTTGAGACTGGTGTTCTGTGGGTACTAGTTATTGTAGCTGCAGGACCTATGAGGCTTCGGTTTCTCAAACTAGACACTAACGTATTTGTCCTCTTCCTCAGTTGTGCATTGGGAATCTCAGTCCTCGTTTGATTCTGGTAAAAGCCAGCTTGTGCTGTTCTGTGAAAGGAGTAGTACACTGCGGGGTAGAAGATCTTCAGTTTCGTGGCAATTTCTCTATATTCTTGTTCTGAGAAAATAAGAAAAGTTTCTTGTTTCTGGCAATTTGGAGCCTGTAAACAAACCAACAATTGCTGATGCTCCAGATAAAGGCAAATTTAACTGTTTCTTTATTCAGGACGGCAGTTTTCAAAAGGGGTTTCTAATGGGCAGTTAGCCCTTTAAAAATATGAATTTGGATTTGCAAACACGATTTGCCAATACAGGCTTGAGTACGGGTCTGATGGTTGCTGTTAATGGGACTCTTTATGCCTACGTAACTATTCCACTACAAATCAGCTGTTTCCAACTACAATAGACAACAATATTATCTGCACTGCATTTCTGATTCATTTGATGAAATTTTAATTGAAAAAAATATGGTTTTCTTTAAAAAAACAAGGACATATCTATGTGACCCCAAACTTTTGCGCAGTATTGTACACAGAGTTTGGCTGAACATTCCATAAGCAAAACCACAGATCGAATTAGGAGCCAGATGGCTATAAATCTGAAGCATTTGGTTGTTATTTCAATTCCCTGTGGGGAAGCCCAGTGGCTGGGCAGTAGGAGCATATGGAGTCAAATGGAAATGGGCCAACAATCTGACAATTCTCTCATTAATTAAAGACGTGATCTCAATTATTTTTTTTCTTTTTATGTGCTTTTTCTCCCATCCCCAATATTAAAATGTTAAATTGTATCCATGGCCCTTTCTCATGGCAAACAACGGCCAACAGATTCAGGAGAGTTGAAGATGGCTACAAGCCTTCTTACTAAACATCTGAAACAATCACGTGGGTCTGCTTATAAGGGTACACTAATTTACCTAATGACCTTTGTAATTTCTACCCCCCCCCCCCCCCCCCCC
>JACXGK010007008.1:15674-26862 GCA_016801125.1 Novumbra hubbsi | reverse complement strand
CAGGCACTGCCGTTCAGCTGTCATACAGGGGTCACATCATCATCATGTCGCAGGCACTGCCGTTCAGCTGTCATACAGGGGTCACATCATCATCATGTCGCAGGCACTGCCGTTCAGCTGTCATACAGGGGTCACATCATCATCATGTCGCAGGCACTGCCGTTCAGCTGTCATACAGGGGTCACATCATCATCATGTCCAGCAAGCCACTACTGCTGGGGTGGTCATGTTCAAGCTAGTCCTTACCAAAATATGTCGCTTTCTCAAGTTTCCGCTTCTCCTCCGTCCGCATCGACACAAACTTCTGCCAGCCATGGAACACCCGATTATACAGGTAATACCTAAAACACAGGAAAGAAAGAATTATCTGCATCCAGATTGGCTAAAGATGGCCAAGCTTGGTGGAAATTCTACTGTAATTTGGTTGATCAGGAAAGTATTTTTCCTAGTGAATTTACTATCTTTCGGGGGAATTATGGACCTTGGCATGCTCTGAACACTTGGATTGAAACGTAACTGGGATGGAAATGTATCTGAAGTGTGGTTTATTTTCTGGAGTCCCACGCAGATTAGGGGTCAGCCAATCTGATGCATTAAATGTGTGAGAATTTGTCCTCGACTTTCACTGAGGGCAGTGCGTGCAGACTCGCTAGCATCAACCATGGGGGGTGTGGATGTTAGTCAGGGTTGTCCTGCCATGTCGAACTCTGGAAACGTCTGCGCTCTTCTCCAAGTACTTCACATGAAACGGCCTAGTTAAGCGGGCAATGTGATTAAGAAGCAGAACCTATACGCAGAATGTGCTTAGAAATTAACCACCAGACTTCAAATAACTGTGCTAAGCTAACCATATGCTACCTTCATCGTCCTTCAGACTGATCCCAGCGACCAGCACAACGTATCAATGAGTTGGTCTTACTCCTGGTGTGAAATTATCCAAAACCTAAACTACGCCATTATGGTGCAGACAGAGCACAGCAAAATGGGGCTCTAAACAAACTAAAGTCCCTCAGGAAAAAATATCTTTGTGACTACCCGTATAAAGGAAAATATGATCAGGCAAAAAAAAACAATCCGGTAACCCAATGGAAGAAATATGTGGGTTCCAACAAAACGTTCCTCAAATGGAGAAGGACAACAGGTTGAGGATTACAGAACCATGTTCTCTGGGACGTTCTGAAGGGGCTGAGCAGCAGATAGGGGTTAGAACCGGAAGCTGACCTGTAATGGCACTCAGCCCTCACACTGAGGCTCCACTCTCTCCTGACTGTCCACCATTCGTCCTTCCAGACCCCCAGAGTCCGTTGTAGCACCACTCTGTGATGGTAAAACCTGGAGATCGGATTCCAGTTAGAGAACTTGTGCTACACAAGGTGGATAGTCATCATTCCCAGCATAGTATCAGGATCGTTGTAATTCGTGTTGTAATTCTTTTGCAGATCAGTCATTATTGTCAACCAAGTCAATGGTGAATTCGGTCATTATAAGCATAATTTCGGCACCCCCAATTTTCTAAAGCATATTCTCACACTTAATCTCACATAAACATAGGTATTTATACACACTTCAATAATTTTATTTTAATCCCTATAGATTCCAAAGAGGCAACAATCTTTTCCTGTACACTAAAATGTGTTCCCTTGCAGAAGCAATATATTTATCGGTCTTACTATGATTCTTTACAAGATATCTGAATATCAGTCAAGATATCTGAATATCAGTCAAGATATCTGAATATCAGTCAAGATATCTGAATATCAGTCAAGATATCTGAATATCAGTCAAGATATTTGAATATCAGTCAAGATATCTGAATATCAGTCAAGATAATCTGAATATCAGTCAAGATAATCTGAATATCAGTCAAGATATCTGAATATCAGTCAAGATATCTGAATATCAGTCAAGATATTTGAATGCAGTGAAAATTCATGTTTTACCCAGGAGAACAATCATGTTTTCAATTGACTGCCCATTGCCTCACCCAATATCGCTCTTTGTAAACTAACATACAGATGACTCTGTGACACAATAACCAGTCTTAAACGTGAATCCAAAATGTTGCCACTATAGGACGGTACTAAAATTTGCAGGACTGAGAAATTGCACCTGGCTTTGTAAGGATGAACACGCCCAAACGTCTTCTGTATCCATAGTTTGAGAAACTTCCTTGCAATGTGCCTGAAAGACAGAGTTTGTGGTTAAATATCAAGTCACGGAGTGTTGTTGATTGTGCAATATTTTATTCATATTGGCTTTAATCAGGTGTTAGTGTGGTCTGAAGAAAATCAAAACTAGTGCACTACTTCGTAAACATTCCGTGGATTAGAGGGGTCTATGATGTGCATCAAGCCTCTATTGCTAAGAAAAATCTAAAATATTTTACAGTAAATATTAAAAGGAGATAGCGTAACCCTCTGAAAGGCACCATGGTCAATTCCTCACAGTACAGCTGCAACATTTTAGTCAGGAACTGCTAAAATTACTTCCATAAGGTACCAAGCAGTAACGGAGGGGGGTCACATATTTGAAATTATATTTTAGTTTTGTATTTGAATGTATACTTTAATTAATATCCTGTTTAATGTATTGTTTTATCTACTTGAATTACACTAGGGGTTAGTTTGACTCCTGGAATTTAGGATGCCTTTCATGCATCTTTGGTTCTTGCTTATTTCGTGTAGGATCACACTGATTACGACTTATTAAGGTCTGGCTCACCTTACTCTCAGCTCATTGAGTCGTCCACCTCGGTTCCAGTTGTATCCGACTCGATAATTGGTTATAACATTGCGTGGAGTTCTGTTTGAACCCATGCTCCTCTTTCGGGTCCCTCTGCCTCTTGAAGTCATTGCTACGACAGCTGCCGAGTTAACCACGTTATAAAAAAGTGCAACACACTGTCAATCTGAAGACGCCAAACGTATTCAAGATAACAATCATAGTTATTTAGCAATAGCAAACAGCGTTTAGGTTAGCTGATCCCAACTGTCGCGCGCTTATTTACAGTTGTTCCACTCACGCCAGCTGAGCGTGCAGAGGAAGTTCTTCTTCTGTGGTGAACAATAAGCCAATAGAATGACAGAACTTACCAAAGACGTTTGACAAAGAAGAGATATTACAGAGGAACAGCATAACGCTCCCGCCCAGTAGACTTTCCACCAATCGCGTTTACGTTGTCAAGGTAAGTCGCATGGTTTGTAAACCCATCGTCAACGAAAGCCCTTGTAGGGTCCCTTGTCGAGGAATTACACATTTTCTTTGAAAGTGTGTAATGTCGTAATTCTAACAAGTAAAGTCTCGGGTATATGAAAATAATGTTATGTTTCTTCTTCTCGTAATCGGTTCTAATGTTGGGTTTTGTCGTACCGCCTAATTGGCCAATTGACACCCAGTTGATTCACTCATTGAAATAATACATTGGTTAATTGGGCGCTACCTCACAACCCAACATTAGAACCAATTACGAGCCATAATTCATTGTAAATTATAATAGGTTCTCCATCGTCTTACCTGGATGGTCAGTTCAGTTGTTATGACAAGTCCTTCCCAACTAACTGGTTCATATTTCATTGCATGTAGCCCGCTTCGAGGGGCACCACAGAATGTTAATAGAATTGTGATAGAGTTTGAATCGACCCTTACATAACCAAAACCCCCTAAACATATTGCCACAGCTGCCACGTTTTATGGTTGTATGGAGGCTTTTCTGTTCAAAGTTGTTTTATTTTTGCCTAACATGGCATCCGTTCTTCCTTCCAGACCTCCTATGTAAGACGGGTATATGCTGTCACTGGCAGTTGACTCGAGTATGTTGACAATAATTATAGCAAAAGGGGCCTGTAAGATCCCTTGATGTTACTCTGAGTTTTTTCGAGACTTCTATGCACGTATTTCAATCAACTCTTGGTCTGAATTTTGTAGGAGAACCTGTGCTATTTAGGTGGCCAGTGGTCTCGACTTTTCTAAATTTCTAGATGATCCATCTGAACCTTTGATTTGTGTGGGAATTTCTTTGTATCCCCTTTTCAGACTCCGGCATCAACAGACTTTGTTTTGAGGGCTTGTGATCGTTCCTTTGATCTTGGCATGAAGTGTTACCACACACCTATATGGTTAAGACCAGACCAAAGGCTGGATCCTTCCAATTTTACTGCTTTGGTGCACCTGTTTCTTTTTATGCATAATTGGTTTCCAAGTATAATTTTATGTGTCTTAAAAAAAAACTTTGCAGGGGGTTTACTTACTTTTTCAGATGGCTTTATTTGTATGGATAACAGACCCAATATCAGGCCATTCAGGGTAACTGCTCAAAAATCACATTGGTTCAAATTTATATTTTTCAATGAAAAGGCTGAAGTTCCTATGCACATGTATAGTTAGCTGGGCTTATTGTGATAAACTGAAGAAACCGAATTTGATTGTGCCTTCTTAACTTTCAATTTATAGTTCATTTATCTAGCATTGCCAGTAGGATTGGGTAAAATCCTGGGCAATTTGAAGTAAAAACTCTATCACTCTATTATATTGCATTATGAAATTTTGATCATGACCAGATTTCTTCAATATTTTCGAAGGGACTGATTTACAGGTTATTATAATAATAATAACAATGTTTATTTTGTAACATGCAAAGTTGCTGAGTACATCAGCCGGTAGCCAGCTGTCCGTCTAATCCGGTTTGATCCCCTCGAACACAACCATTAATTAGCTGACCATACATACTACCTGATAAATAATTACCCACTGGCGACATATAAATTGCCGTTTATAATTACTCTAAAAACATTTACATTATTTAAACATTAACCGAGATATTCTAAAAAGCAATGGCTAGTGATTATTTGTTATATTTACAAATGGTTGAGCAAGGCACCAATGATGGGCACTATATAATCATACGAAGGACCCTCGTTTAGAAGCGGTGATGAAAGAAAAATCGCTGCTACGCCTGAGACGAAACATAGACTGAAGATAATTCCATTTCGACATTCAAACACAAGCCTACGGATACGACAATATTGTTTGGGATTTCTGTCCTTAAAACTATCACGGGCGTAAGCTCTTTGCCGACATAACTACTTACACCTAGCTCTTAGAAAAACTCAGAAGGCTTTATCCCCGGCTACCGTTAGCTAGTTGGCTAACTAGCCATAGCTAACGTAGCTATCATCTCAATCGGCTTCATACGTTTTCTATACAGCGTTGTAAGTGAACAGTTACATTTGTAAAACATTTTTTTTTACACAATGATCTGCAGTTAGTGCTATGTTGACATGTGGTGTGCATGGATAGTGTTACCTAGCTGTGAAATGTTATTGTACTCTGCGTTTACGTTTCCATTTAAGTGGCAACCACCACCGCACTGTACCAAACGGTACTTACAACAGCTACAATAACTGGTTATGTTTAACTTGAATCACCACACAAGTCTGTCAGCAAAGCTAACTACAATTCTGGCGACAAAGTGGTTGGTATCACGATTAATAAACAAACGCTAGCTAAGTATGCTACAATGGTTAAGTAGAGAATTAGCTCACGTAGTAGTAACTACTTAACTAGTAAGTAAACCAAACACAGCGACAGATCTCAGTCTTGACAACTGTCGTGTAACTCTGATGTATATTCCCAATTAGCTAGTTGACGTTTCCCAATTTAGGTACCTACGTTTTATGACTAATTTGGTTATGTCTTTGACGCCGGGTACGGTGTACCAATTCGCTAACTTGTTAGCGACGCAAGTACTATCTCAAGTTTGCCTAGCTAAATAGCAAGTTACGTATGTTTGATTGGCAACTAAACGTTTTAATAAAGAAATGTAACTAGGTAATGATGGCCAATTGCCTAACTTGTTAGGCAATTTGCAAATCTAGCCAATTGCCACCCATTTACCAGGTGTCTTGTTAAATCATGACTTGGCGGTTCAGCTCAGCAAAAGATATTGAGGACGTGTTGCCAGTCCATTTTGGAAAGTTGCTTGAGATTTGGGTGTTATCATTGCACCTTGTCAAGTAGCTCGCCTTAATGTGTTAAGAACGGGATACGCTGTTTAATGTAACGCTGTTTAATTGTCTATTGGAAACAATATATTTGCTTGTTTTTCTTTTCTCAAATGTCGTAGACAATTTGTTTGAATTATGTTTTACACATGTAGCCATTTTGTGGTGTCTTCCAGGTCGGTGTTTGGTATGTAAGCCCATGTGTTCAAATCCTTTTTCAACAGGTACCATACATAAATCCTAGGACAAGCTATACATCGGTTTGCCTCCCCAAATAGAGTAATGGATAAAGTTGCTTGTGTCGAGGAACTAGAGAATGGGGACACTGTGGAGGTCGTGAAGAACCAAGTGTTAGAGGAGTTGGAAATGCAGAAAGAGGTGGTGGGGGTTGTAAAGGAATCAACAGGACTATCTCCTTACAGATACACCAAGGTAATTTTACAATTGCTGCTTAATATCATCTACTTATGTGGATTCACTTTGTGGATGGTCATTGACTTTGTTACATGTTTCTTTTTAATAGGAGGAGCTTTTGGAAATTAAAGATTATCCTGTCTCTAATGAAAGGCCAGACTGTCTTTCTGAAAAATATGACAGGTGCTTTTTACATTTAAAACTTTAATTTAGCTTTTAGATCTATCCTGTCCCCGGCTTTGGTTTAACTGTGAACTTTGTTATTAGCGATGGTGTGTGGGACCCTGAGAAGTGGCATGCTTCACTCTACCCGACGTCAGAGTGCAGTTCTCCTGTGGATGGATATAAGAAAGACTTTGTTGATGATAGGGTTCCTCTGAAACGTAGAATTGCAGGTAAATATATTTAAAAATATATTATAATTTTTGCAGCTGTATACAATACTGCTCACTCAGGAACAACTGCTGTTGCTTATTGTCGACTGGCGATGTGACATTGTTTTCTGACGTGGTCTAGGACTTTCAACACAACTTAAGGTGTTGTCAACATCAGAAAAATATTCACAGGCAGGCTGTTTTAGGGGATATCATCAAACTGGAGGCTGACGGTGTAAATGGCAGTTACATTTATTTTTCTAAACATGTGCTGAAGAGGCATTCACATGGAATCCCATTCAAAATAAATTAGCCCATTATTAACACTAAAGTTAACTGGTGGAATATGCTTTGTGTGTATTTTACGTGGTGCAGAAAGTTTTTATGGAACGCCCCTCTCCTACCTATATTATATAAAAAGTCCCTGATTTAGAGGGTTGCAATGGAGAAAAAAAAAAAAGATTGGAAGTGTTCTTGAGGTCCGGACTCTAATAACCCTGTCATTTGTGAAATGAACTATGAAGCACGTCTTAATGTCGACTGTGTTGTTGTGGCCCTGTTCTCAGATCCCCGTGAGCGACTCAAGGAGGATGACCTGGATGTGGTGCTCAGCCCCCAGCGGCGGAGCTTTGGCGGGGGGTGCGTGGGGAACGCCCTGCCCCCCCCCACCCGCCGGCCCGTCAGCCCCCTAGAGAACAAGGAGAACGAGAGTCTCCGGCTGGGCGGGGCTCGAAGAATTGGCAGTGGGCGTATCATGCGTGGCTTTGAGAGGGAACGGGAGATGGGCAGGGAGGTGGCGAGGGAACGGGAACCCCGCGTGGAGAAGGAACGGGACTTCAAAGATAAGAGGTTCAGGGTTAGTCTCTGATTAGTGCTATGCGTCCTTGGAGGTCCATTCTATTCTGTGGCCCTCAAGGAGAGTTATTCGTTTTTTTTCAGTGGTCCATCTAGTTACATGTTGGTGACTTCACACAACAATGTGTGCTTTTATGTACATGTTCATACCATTGATTTGGTTCTTTCCTTCCCGGCAGCGCGACTTTGGTGACAAGCGTGTGTTCAGCGAGAGGAGAAGGAACGACGTCTGTGCTGAGGACGAGCCGGAGTGGTTCACGGGAGGCCCGACTAGCCAGTCGGAGACCATAGAGCTGATTGGCTTTGATGACAAGATCCTGGAGGAGGACAAACGCCGTCCGAAACGCTCCAGGAAGAGGACTGACTCTGTTAAAGAAGGCATGTCATGCTGCGTCTTACCGCAGGCTGTCTCTGGCGTGTGTCTGACTCGTGGCGTTAAGGAGGCCCGGTGCTCTTCATAACCACTCTGGTTTGTTGTGCTTCTGGCACATGAAGTGATAAACTAGGTTCATCGGTTATGCACTCGTTCATGTGACCCCTGTGAACTGGCGTTAATAATTTGTCCAGGAATAGCTGTTCCTCTATTAGATTAGATTTAGACTGACAAGCTGCCCTAATGTACTGTTGGCAAGGTTTATTGATTTGGTGTTTGCACTCCCATAATACTCCTGCAGCGGAATGTAATGGTGGGTTGACTGAGGAGCCGGAGATGGGGCTGAGGGAGTCTCGCTCCACAGCGGACCAGGAGGTCCCCCACCCAGAGGTCCTACCAGAGCATGCACCGGGAGACTTCGACTTCAACGAGTTCTTCAACCTGGAGAAGACCATGCCTGGACTGGCGTCTGTAAGTCCTGGGGAGCACTGCCTGCCTTGCGTTGGTTTAGAGGGGCTGGTAATGAAAGTCTGCACACCCCTTGCAACTCCTCTATCCTAACAAACCGCAGGTCTACACAACCTACTGAATTTAAAATAATGCTGTCCATTAGTGATTCCTGACAACATTTACTGGGCTTTCACAGATTTGACCATGGACATATTTGGTATTACTTGGATGTGCAAAGTGAAATATTTATTTTCGGATGCATTCTTTTGAGGCCTATTCAATTATTTTTTTACCAAACGCAGCCTGATTTTTCAGTGATTAGAGTTGATGGAAACTTGCCATTTTGTGGCAATTTGGACTTACTGTTGAACAACACCCATCTATGCGCCCTAATCTGCTATGTTAATATTGCCTGATTCCAATCACTCTTGGTGTTCAATGAAATGACTGCCAAAATGGCTTTTACCAACTTAACCTTGTTTTGTGAATAGGTGCAAATCTCAATTTGTTTTTATTAATGTTTTCACTTTGCAAATGTGCAGTAGGTTGCGTAAATATTTAGGGAAATGATTTGAATCCGTTGAGGCAGTGAGGTTAACAACTGCAAGGTGTGTGGCCTTTTGCTGTCCGCTGTCACAAACACTCCTGAATGCACCATGTGGAGGGACTGTAGTGGGCTTCACGTTCTCCTGACCTAAACTCTGGGAGGTACGGTTTTGTTTTTTTGTGCACGTTTGGTGATGAAGGGACGCTCACCCTGATCTGGACACTGCTTTCTTAATGTTTTGCGCTGTTTTGATGTACGTTTCTGTATGTCTTTCAAAAGGATTTTGGGACTTGAGTTGAATGCAAATTTATGCCCATCCTTTTATGTCGCTTGGTAGACTGCCTTGCATATGTTAAGCGAGGGGATTACAAAAATAGGCAATTCAGCTACAGGTTAGGGATCTCAAGCCGAGTCAGTGAAGGGTAAAATACCATCAAATGCACCCCCAAAAAAAGCCCTGAGTGTGGAGGTGGACAGAGCCCTAAACGTAAGTGCCATCCTAAGCCCGCTCTTCACCAGTCTCCCGCCGGACCGTCCGACCGCCTCTGACCAGCCCGTTTCCATGTTGCAGATGATCGAAGACGTTCTGGGCGAGGGCCCTGCGTCTGCCAGTCGGTTCAGCCGGTGGTTCTCCAGTAACCTGAGTCCCTCGGGCAGCCGCTCCTCTAGCCTGCGGTCCACACCCCATGAGGAGCTGGAGAGACTTGCTGGTAAGCGCTCCTTGTTTGTTCAGTGGCTTGGTCTTATGGCTGCGTGTGCTGTTCTCGCCGATCCTTGACGGCAGCAATGGATGTCTGGGGACTGGCAGACGGGCGGCTGTGCTGGAAGGCCTTCAAAACTCCTCTGTACCAAGCCTCTTGTTTGTGCCTTTTTAATTTTAAAGGCGAGTGAAGGCCCTCCTTTTTTCCCCTGAGGCCTCCACTAACTCCTAGCACGACCTGCGTCGTCGTCAGTGCAGAGTCTTACGGCCGAGCCAACCGTTTCTATTGATGTTTCTTTGCATGGACGCGTCCCCGAGAGTCCTGGTCTGATGTGCTGTCAGTCATGTTGTTGTGGCTCAGTGTGGATGATGGCCAAACTGTGTTTGTGTTCAGGTTGCAGAGGGAGACTGCAGGCTCTTTGAACCGCAACGGAAATCAAACGGTTGTAACATGGGGAAATATTCTATTGACCTGTATACGGGGCACGTGTCTGGGGAGAGGGTTCAAGAAACCTTCATGTGGGATTCTGAGATAGTGGATGTGCATTGATGGGTTAAAATAAACTTGCAGGAAATGCTAATTGGCATTGCCTAGGCACTTTGGATTTTTGTTGAACAACCCGATTTTAATCAGCATTGAGCGTACAAAACTTGTTTTAGCGATGTGTGGTCTCATGTGTGCTGCCTCCGTCAGGGCTGGACCCCCGCGGCACGTCCCCAAGCCAGGGGGGACCTATTCCCTACTTCACCCCGATCCCGTCCGTGGAGCGTCGGGACGAGGTGGACATCCTGGAGCTGTTGCACAAGGCCAAGATAGACCTGAAGCCCCTCCTGTCGAGCCTCAGCGTCAACAAGCAGCGGCTTCAGCAGAGCAGTGAGTGAAGTCCTTACAACGCCTGGATATGTGAACGACTTTCCTGCCAAGCCCTCTGAATGCGTTTCGTGGCGTGTTTTGGTGGTATACTGGAATATTTGGGGAAACGCTTTTTAATTTTTTAGCTTGGAAGTGATTTCTAGGTGTCTTTTAAATGTGTTTAACCTGGCCATTCATTTGAGAACTAAATGACAACCTGGCAAAAAGCATTCAACTGCAAGACCGGACAACACACAAACCACAATGTAAACAATTGCTCTAATCCCAGGGAATGAACATAAATAGTGACTCAACCAGTCACTGGTGACAAATGCAATCCTAGTTCACGGCCCCTGTTGAAAGTCAAAATGTCTCTTGCAGTTCCTTGTCGGTGAGAAGCTGTAATGAATGACAAAAAAAAGTGACCGGAATGATCTACTGGAATAGCTTATGTGAAGAATTGTGGGTCACTTTATCAAAATGGGACCTAGTTGGTAGCTGTGAATGGTGTCCTGAGTCTAGTGATTGATGGGTTGTGAAGTGGATGGCATTGTGGTAAACTGCCTCTTAACTTATTGATGAGTTTTAGCGAGTCTGTGGGCCGGTGCCATAGTGGGGGATCG
>JACXGK010007008.1:0-15574 GCA_016801125.1 Novumbra hubbsi | reverse complement strand
AGACTAGTCAGTCCCAAGGTCCCTCGGTACTTCTGAGTTGCTGAGATGCAGCCATGCCCAGCTCCGATACCTTCACCGAAAACATTGGGACTCAAGATGGCATCTTAGCTGTTTGTTGGCCAGGAATTAAGCAGACTCTTTTTTTGGTACATTTGCATATTCCCAAACAGCAGCGCAATAATGTGAGTTAGCGTCACCATTGATTGTCACTAGTCGTACCTCCCCAAACCCTACTGCAATGTTTCACTTTTAATTTACTTTATTTTCAATTCCAAAGGGCCAAATTACTTTTGCATGTAGACATAACTTTGTTACCATTCTGATATAGTCACACAGGATTTTGGTAATTTTTGAATGATGCTAATACATATATATTTTTAATCCTGGTGTAGAATTACTATGATTATTACATCTATACCACCAAAGCCGTTTATCTAGTTAAAGGTGGACTATGCATGTTTTTACACCACCTATTGGAAGTGAGTTGAATATCAGTTGTATTACTCCTAACATTAAGATCTGACAATCATGGTCCAGCAACCCACAATGCATGTTAGTTTTTTATTTTTTGCAGAGTGCACCATGATGAAACACTTTTCCAGCCAGAAATAGAATCCAGGAGTGTCTGCTCAGACACAACTCGACCAAATACTTTCCTAAAACGTATGCACTCCTACAAATAAAACGAACCATAATATTAAATGATGATCTACTTATAGGTTTCCTCCAATATCTAGCCAGATGGTGTTTCATGTAACCTAACTAGTCAGGAACAAATGTATGCATCACTGTTTGTACAAACTTCCGCTCTCACTATCTAATGAATGGCAAATCCAAATTCACCCTAGTTTTACTCTAGTTTTCTGTTTGTGTTGCTTTTGTATGTTTTTGTTTTTCGTGAGCTCTGTGTAGCCTTCATGAACCCAAACGAAGCTTGTCGCTGGTCCTCATCTCACACCTTCAAGGAAGTACAACGCTTGTGAACTTCCTGGCCTTCTACGTTTTATGTGCCACCATGTCAGTGGGCATATTGTCTGTCCTGAGTGTTTTCTAACCTTAATGGACGATATGTACAGGTTATTTTAGCATATTTTAAAGAGGGAAATGCTGCGTGAATCGCATAAGTGAGACTGGAGTGGATGCCCGTCTACTCTGACCTGGCTGTCTGTCTCCCGGTGTGTCCCTGCGACGTGTTTGTGTTTTGACGTTGCCCATCTGTTCCCAGCGCACTCGGGGGTCGTCCTCTCCCTGGAGGAGGTGGAGGGGAGCCTGAAGGGGCTGAAGGTGGGTTCTGAGCAGCCCCACCGGAAGGCCCGCCCGCAGGGGGATGGCGTTGCCGGCGGAGGTGGCCCCGGCGCTCCTTTCCTGGCCGAGCACCTGGAGCGGGCTCTGACCGGGAGTACCGCCCCCCCCCGGCCGCGGGCACGGGACCCGGACATGTCCGCCTTCAACAAGCTGGTCAGCAGCATGAAGGCAAGTGGAACTCTCCCCACCCACCCCCAAGCCAGCCGAGCGAACAGCAACGTAAGTGTGCCGCTCTCGGGGTGATGTGTTTGGAAGAGGGGGAAAAGAGCCCTGACTGTCTTGTCGGCATGCTGCCTCTGGGGAGAAGCTGGATGTGTAGTTCCTAACAGCGTTGAGCTGCATGCTGCTTAAGGTAACCTTGAGCCAGGTTG
Organism: Novumbra hubbsi; assembly: GCA_016801125.1. Classification (NCBI taxonomy): domain Eukaryota; kingdom Metazoa; phylum Chordata; class Actinopteri; order Esociformes; family Umbridae; genus Novumbra; species Novumbra hubbsi. The sequence continues at coordinate 13,898 of JACXGK010007008.1, read as the reverse complement.
ACTCGTTTGTGCTGCTGTCAGTTTGGCTTGTGCCCACATCAACGTTGTAGGAGCCATGTGTTTTTTTTTTTTTTGTTTAAAACCTGAATTGTGCACGAACGGCTTGAACATCTTAAACCAACTCAAAGTCAGTACTCCAAGACTAGTTGTCAGGTCTGAAAGGGATGGGCATAAATTTGTGACGTTTGAATGGTTGTTCTGGATTCACCTGTGAACTGACATGACCGTCGAGGAATTGCATGCAGAAGATTTTCTTTGAACCCACTATCAAATGTAGCTTACCGGTACGTCTTGACACTTGGTTTTGTTTCCTGGTGAATGTCAGGTGGTCTGTCACATTGGTCTCTGGGCATGGAAGTGTTTGCATTTAGTACTGTTTCATTGCTCTTTCCATTCCAATGGGCAAATGTTAATATCTGATGGTCAATTAATGTTTTTAGAACCAGTATCCCAATGCTGCCTTTTGATGAATCACATCCTAAGAAGTAATACCTTGCATCTCCGTGTAATTGGGGAAACCATTAAATTCTAGGATGTGTGTATTTGACATTGTAGCAACACTGTCTAACACTAAACAACCTTAATTGGCCAGATGCTTATCATTGCTACTAAATGCCCATAGGGTTTAGATTGTCTATAACCAAGTCAGAAGTCTCATTGCACCTTTCCCCATGTCTTCCATTACAGCTCAATCACCCCAGAGACCCTGCTGTAGTACCCCTCCCTGAAGCCACTGTGCCGGCCCTACAGCAGAAGAACATATTCCAGGTGTGTGATTTGGGTTGTCTTGAGTTGTTGACTGGTTCCTGTCTGTCTGGGAGCTGTTTAGTATTGAGGGTTGTTGGCGTCTTGCAGTAAGGAAGTCCTTGTGTCTGGGGAGGTTTTTTGGAGTACCGGCTTGTCTGTGTTGTATGTTAGTCTGGTCTGAGCAGGGGTTATGTAACCGTTACAGGAGCTTCTGGGTACCCGCGGTCCTCCCCGCAGTGGCTCCCCTACCCTCCTCAATATGCTGGGCAGCGTGGATGCACCTCCACCACCCCCCCTTGGTCCTCACTATGCGTTGCTACGGCACCGAGGACCCTCGCCTCCACTCTTCACACAGAGGGCTCCTTCACCGGACTACTTCCATGGACGCATGCAGCCTCCTGACGGTAAACGCCGCAGATGAAACCCTTGTGTTATGGATGTTTCCTTCCGTGTGGCGACTGAGGAATACCACCGGAGTGTTTGAGCGGGTGGCGTGTCATTCTTTTCAATATGGTTTCAGGCAACTACGCTGTTCCCCAGCATGTGATGGGCGAGCAGTTTTCAGAGATGCATAGACCCCTTAGCCCTGGACATGGACCCATACTACAACCACGACAGGTTAAAGACTCTTCTCCACACAACTTTCGTTTTAATTGAACCCTTATTCTGCCATGTTAGTTAAATGCATGATTTCCTCCAGAGGATACTGTTGACTTCCAGTGGGTGCAGAGGGGATAATGAATCAGGATTCTGGGGATTACTTTGTGTCCCAAGGTTGGACACTTCCATGACACCTGGGTTAACCCCGCCTGTTCTTTTAACTGGTGTCCTGGGGTCTTAAGTGTCAAGACACCCATGTAGTAGCCATCTGAAAAACAAACCTCAGATGGGGACGGCCCAACAGAATTGGGTAGTCTGAGTGGAGTGCCTTTGAGACCTGTTGTAGATCCAGACTTCTGTTTCCAGATGAGAGATCTGTCAATGGCTGTGGACCAGGCAGATGTGGAGGCACTGATTATCCAGCAGGACCTTGCCCTCCACTCCCACCATGCTTTCCAGACCGGCTACAACCAACCGCCTCACAAGGCCTACCAAAACAACAGGTGACTGGCACCAACCATCACTGTCAAGAAGCGTTTGCATTGTGTAATGAGTTTTTGGGGGAACTATGGGAAAGTTCATAGCTACACAACCGGTAGTTGGCCAAACGATTCTTAAAGTGCATGACATTTTTCACTGCGAATGGATAGTTGTCAGACACTGCAAATCGGTCAATGCAACACAACATTCAATCACAATATTCAACTCTTAATTGATTCTTGTTTTTACTGCTTCTGGCATTCACTTTCTAAATATTGCACAAAACAACGTTTACTGTGAAAGACCCCACAAGGTCTGAATCACATGTACAAAGAAAGACTATGCCACAGTCGATGGTATAAACCTTCTAATCATTCTCCACACAATATGACATGTTTGGCCATAAGGCAAGTTTCCTCATGGACACTTGTGTTCTTCAGACAACCCAGGATGACCCGATCCCCGGGCCCTCATCCTGCAGGGAGGAACTCCCCGGGCAACACTGTCACCAGCATGGTGGGTCAAAAGGTTTTGGGTTGCGTTCATTGGACACAACGGCATTGTCAGTTGGTAACACATCCCAATTTAATTTGCACTAACTGTAATACCTCTATGCTTAGGACATGTCTAGCTTTTCCATAAATGTAGATGTCCTGTCCGGCTGACAAAGCTGCACAAACTCTGGTTTGAGTTGCACATGGTTTTTCAATGCCTGCATACACAATGTGACTAAACATTGTCTTGTACAGCTGTCGCCATCGTTTGTCCCCACGTCTGTAATCCGTAAAATGTACGAGACCAAGGAGAGGAATCGAGATGAGCCAGGTAGTCGTCCAGACAGCAAGGAGGGACTCTCCCAAAGCCACTCTCAGGAGGGTACGTTGGCACAGAGTTCGTTATCAATGGACAAACGCACCAAGCGATGATCCGAGGCGTTCCTTCCCGTCTTAACGAGTGTGTTCGTGTGGCATTACAGACAATAGCTCTCCCAGCTCCTTCCTGGACGGGTTGGATGACGGTGTGCCTCAGTCTAGAGGGGTGAAGGCCTGCTCCACCCCCAGATCCACCCAGGCTCGGCCCCAACCCCAGGACCACCAGGAGCGACCCGGGCCCGGCTCCGCCGGTCATCACACCCCCACCATGATGTCCCCCGCGTCGGCCTCTCCCTTCCCCCTCCCGATCTACCCGGTGCCGGTGCTTTCCCACGGCCATGTGCCCATGGTGCGCGCCCCCCCGCCTCCGCTCCACCCCAGCGTGGTGCAAAGGATGCTGGTCCGGGGCATCCCGCCACAGCAGCTGGGCCCTGCTCTGATGCAGGCTGGTGTGTACCACTCTCGTTTGGATGCGTGTGACTTAATCATATTTCGAAGTGCTCGATTTACACTGACTAGGCTCACTTTATAGTAGCTAGCCTCCCCTTCCTTGCTCGTTGGACAATGCTACGCAAAGCCAACACCTTTAAAATAATCCGTAATCCTGAAATGACTGGGGGTTTCTAGATTTTGGTATGAGCTGTCCTAAATTCCAACCGCCGAGAGGCTGTGATTTTACTGAGGAGCTCATTGAACGGTTTCTCTCTCCTAGGCATATTTCCTCAACACGTAGATCTCGCACAGCTTCAGGGGTTACCCACTGCCCTGCTCGGACAACCCCTCTACCCACTAGGAGCAACGGGGCACCCCCTCTTGCCACCCCGAGCCAGCAATCACATGCAGCTAGCGCTCATGCAGCAGCATATCCAGCAGCAACAGCAGAGACCGAGTGAGTGAAATGTTCCTGTTGAGTTGTTAATTTATAATTGAACACATCCAATATTAATACCTCAATTAACGTGCCTCAGTCTTGACAAATCTCCTTTTTTAAAGGATGTTCTCCTGTGTTTTTCCATGGCCTCTTACTGACACTGTCACTTCATCTTCTCAGTGCACCCGACAGTCTCCGGCCACCCGTCACAGAACCACGGCCCTCATCGGACGAACCACTCCCAGCGACGCGGGGGGAGCCCTCCTGGTGTGGGGGAGGCTGGATTGGCCAAATGGTTTGGCTCAGATGTGCTGCAGCAACCCCTTCCTTCCATGCCTGCTAAAGTCATTAGTGTAGACGAACTGGAGTTCAGACCCTGAGGAGTTCCATCCAGCTAGACCATTTTTCTTTTCTTTTTTATACCGCCCCATTAGCAAAAATGTGAACTTTAATTTCTAAGACACCATGACGGCAGAGAATGAACAGTCACTTTCTGAGTTTTGTCTTAGATTTTGAAGTCACTGGTAGTTTTGAAAAGGCCTAAACTCAAAGGGAAGGACAATGAGTTATGGATTATTTTTTTTTGTATTATGCTTATTTGTTTTGGGTTTTGTTTTGCAGTAAAGATTAAGTAAATAATGTATAGGCCCCAAATTGTACAGACTCTGGTAATGGATCGTATTCTTCCTGTACATAAGTATGGTTTATTTTTGGTTTTGGTAAGGGTAAGGTTGTATACTGCTGTTTTATTGGACTGCTGCAGTCCAGCACCTCCAAGCAATGTGCAGGTAGTTGTTTTTTTGTCGTGTCCTGGTAGCTTTTTCCTCCCCATGGTTTTGAACTAGACTGGAAAACTGGTTACAGCACGTTCAAACCCATGTTTGATTGGAGTGGCCCTGAGCTTTTCCTTCAAGATGCCCTCCCTACGGTAGGGTCAGGCCCTGTGAAGAGGAGAGCTTTCAGAAGAGTAGCAGGAAGCCGTCAGAGGGAGCAGCAGGTGCTCGATGTGCCTTTCGTTCTGTAACACTCAATCTGTGATTCCTTGTTTTTATCTGCTCGATTTGCCTTTTTCTTTTCTACAGTATTGGAGTAGATGGTCTTCTCCAGTTTGTTTTGAGGGAGGTAAAGAGATGCAAGGAGACAGTATACAAGGAATCCTTCTGTGTGTATTTTTATTTAAATTGATTTTGAAAAAGTCCACACGTATTTTGTTTTTGTACCACGTCCTCCCCTCTCCCCTCTGCCAGTCACACTGGAAGCGAAGCACTGCTCTGAATTTTGTTTTGGGGGGGAGAGATGGGGATTCAGTTTATGGTAATGTGCTATTAGGTTATAAGCAGCACAAATCAAATAAATAAAATGTTCAATAAAAAAAAATATTCTCTGAAAGGCTTTGTTTACAAATTGTTGAATGATTAATGCCTTTACTATCCAAGATCTTTAATGTACTTAATTTGTACAGGACATGCTGGTTGTCATTCAAGTTGCCTGGTTTTTACCTGTTTAAGACCGATATTTTGTGGAGGGGACATTGTATTGTATTTTAACAAGTGTCTACATTGCCAAAAAAAAACAAGACAACCTGTCGTCTAGAAGAATATCCTATACACCGTATTGGGATATATTCAGACCTTTTTATTGGTGCTGATTATAAATGAATGCTAAAAAGCATATGGTTAGTTCTGCTTGCAGCGTAGGATTTATGTAATGCTACTTTTCCATAGAATAACAGGAACAGCATTGGAGGTCTCGTGGGTTTGGGCCGTACCATACACTATTGAGATTATTTAGATTGAACTGGCCTGTATCTAAAAGAAAGGACGAAAAGTACATTGAAATATGGACTTTGACTCCTCGTCTAAAATGTTGCACTGTAGTGAACATGTTCTTGTACATTTATAGTATTAGGCTCCGACACATTTTATTTTCTTGCCGTCAGATAACGTAAATCTAAAGCAAAGGCCGATTTATTTTCTTTAATGACCGCAGCCCATAGGCGGGATATTGTGTATAATCGGATATTATTTAGTTATCGCCATCAAAATTATGGTATGAATTATGTTTCGATTGATTGCATTTGCGAACCAATTTCCTTCTGAAATCCTTTCTAATCGGTCTCTGTAGCTGGGGGAGGGGGCTTGTGAGTGAAGGAAGAAACCAGGAAGAGATGATACGAACGTATTAATATAGCAAGCATGAAATGGCATTAGCGTCTATTTGACAACACTGTACTTGGGATACTCTGGATACTTTTGTAAATGCGATTCGTACCGGTTGTACCCTCATCATATCTAAGTTAAAATAAAATGTAGAATCCCCCCGCTACGAAACGAGTAAGGTTAAAGTTCACAGGAAGCTGGGGGGCTGCCATTTTTCCCCGTTGCTAACATTTTAGATGCTAAAGAGGGAAGGAGGGGTGGTCGTCGTCGTGTTTTTATTTAATTTCCGTGGGCTATTGAGCTGTATACACTTTTTGTTTGGCAACCCTTATACTAACCCAAAATAAAGTTTAATGAATACGGCATGGCGGGAATAGCGGAGCAGTCGTGGAATTCTTCGTACACCTATCAGGTGAGCAAGCATAGCGCGGAGATGCTACACAACCTCAACATTCAGAGAAAAGATGGAGGCAGGTTTTGCGATGTGATCTTACGCGTTGGTGAAGAGAGCTTCCCTGCCCACAAGGCGGTACTGGCGGCGTGCAGCGAGTACTTCGAGTCCGTTTTTGGTTGTCAAACAGAGGGCGACGGAGAGGCAAAAGAACTCGAGATGCATACGATAAGCCCTAAAGTCTTTAAAGACATTTTGGACTTCGCCTACACCTCTAGGATTGTGGTACGATTGGAATGTTTCCCCGAGTTAATGACAGCCGCTAAGTTTCTTCTTATGCGTTCTGTCATCGAGATATGCCAAGAAGTAATCAAACAGTCCAATGTAAAAATTCTTGTTCCACCCTCGCGAGGAGGCGACGTCAGTTTGTTTCGTGCCACGGGGGGCTCAGAATTGGGTTTCACGTTGGCAGTAGACACCCTGTCTAATGAGAATGGCTTGTTGGCGAATAACAATAATCTATTTACCAACAATGGGCAAACACACAATTTGGATGGAAGTCATGCCAATGGCACTGTCACATCGGATAGCCCCCAGTCCACTATGCCAATCCTGCAACCCGTGTCTCCGTTAGAAATGACAGGGAACCCGTTCCAAGAAGAGGGCTCTCCAGGCTCCAAGAGAGGCAGAGGACGACCAAAGAAAGCGACAGTCATGGAACCTATACATTACAACCACACCACAGTGGACGTGAAAGAAGACATTAAGCAGCTTTTTCCTTGTGGAGTATGTGGCAAAGCATTTACAGAGGCTGTGCGGTTGAGAAACCACGAAGCGCAGCATGGACCGTCCAGTCATGGCGCGAGTAGCGGAGGTTGCGAGGACTTGTCTGAAGGAGGCCCTATGTTGATATCTCGCTCTGGTCAGCCAGGACTGTTGGAGAATGGCATGTCCTTGCATGGAGCTGTAGATAACGGCCGTAAGCGCGAAAGGACGAGACGTCATGTTGGTTGTGACATTTGTGGAAAGGTGTTCCGGGATGTTTACCACCTGAACCGACATAAATTGTCGCATTCTGGGGAAAAGCCGTATGCTTGCCATGTCTGTGGCCTGCGGTTTAAGCGCAAGGACAGGATGTCTTACCATGTGCGGTCACATGATGGATCTGTGGGCAAACCTTACGTCTGTCAAAGCTGTGGAAAGGGGTTTTCCAGGTGAGATATGGACCGTTGTTGTGCTAGGGTCTTTACTACCAGTTAGTGGGAATTCCATATTATCTATTATATTCTAGTTGGGTGCCAGTGTGCTGGTGGGAAATTCAAGACCCAAGTTCGTCATATTCTGAATCAGCACTGTCTCAACATAGATGTTTGATTTGTTCAGGCCAGACCATCTGAATGGACACATCAAGCAGGTTCACACAACAGAGAGACCCCATAAGTGCCAGGTAAGACAATAGCAAAGCAATCCACAATACAGTGCATGTGGTTGAAGTATAAAGACAACGAATAAACAACATGCTTTTAATATGTGCCGTTTGCAAAATTGATATGGTTTTTGTGTTCATTACATTGTTTTGTTTTCATTTCATTATTGAACATTTACTGCTATATGTGCTGTTTCTATATGCAGTATAGTGAGGGCATGTTATTTTACTGTTTTTTTCCTCATGTGACTTAGATTTGTAACGCCTCCTTTGCTACGAGAGATCGCCTGCGCTCCCACCTGGCGTGCCACGAGGACAAGATCCCATGCCAGGTGTGTGGGAAGTACCTCCGGGCGGCGTACATGACCGACCACCTCAAAAAACACAGTGAAGGACCTCACAATTACTGTGGCATATGCAACAAAGGTAACCTCGGGCCCACTGTGTATTATCACCCACTTTACCTGGCATGAGAGTTTCTATGACAATGTTCAGTGCCTTCTGGTGGTTTCTCCGATGTGGTTTCTCTACGATGTTCACGTCGTTAGTGTTAACCAGCCCTTTTCAGCGTGGCATTGGTGTCTACTGTTTTTATTATTTCGTTTGAGTACTGTAGTAACCATGAACCGCCTCAACTGGTGCCAATCATCTGGGCTTCTTGTGACATACTGTTTTTATTATTTGTGACACTCAATTTGAACCTATGGCTAGTTTTGTTGCTTGCAGGACTTGTCTGTTGTTTGGCCACGTTTTCCTGTTCAGACATTGTTCTGCTCCGCTATGTCAGTGTATTCTCTTGTACAGTCACTATGCTGATGTTTGCAGTCACATTCATCAAATAAGTATTTTTTTACAGGATGCTGTCTTTATCAAACTCAGCCATAGATGGAGCTGATGTTTCTTTGTTTATTGGAAAGGCTTGATTTTGTATGTTAGGGTTTAAATATGTCTTATGTGATTGTGTCTATTACTGTAGATCATTTCCGGACCCATACAGTTTGTCTTTAGAGATGTGGTTTGAGATTTGGCCCTAGGATGCTCTATTGAGTTGACTTTTTGTTACATTTTGTTTAATTCGTTGGGTTGTCCTAACAGACTAATGGAGAACATTGTGGACTGTTTTTATTGTAGGTTTATATTATTTTATGCATTGGAAGTTAATTGTGCTTTTATGCACCTTCTGCTGGTTGCTGTTACAAGAGCCAATAGCATAGTTTAAAAAAATATTTTAATCCTTCGATGTCAGTATCTGCATCAACATGCAACCCTGTTTCCGACATCGCTGGGACGCTTCGTAAAATGCAAATACAAACAGAATGCAATGATGTGCAAATCTTTTCGCTGTATTCAATTGAAAATGGTAAAAAGACAGCACTTTAAGTGTTGAAACTGAGAAATTGTATTGTTTTTGAAAAAATACCTGCCCATTTTGAATCAAATTTTTAAAAAGGTTTTACCACTGTGTTGCATTCCCTATTCTTTTACCAATTGTCTATAAGCAATTGTGAAATTTTTGCTTGACTTAGGTTCTAAAATGTTCAGTGGTTTGCAATAAGCAATGCCTTCCATGAAAAAGATGTAATCTAGATGGCAGCATATGTGGGCCTATATTGTTCTGCTTAATGATGCCTTCGAAGATGTGCAAGTCACCCATGCCATGTGCACTGTTGCACCCCCATACCATGGATGCAGACTTTTGAACTGTGTGCAAATAAAAAGCTGGATGGTCCTTCTCTTTCTTTAGCTCAGAGAACATTTTGTTGAGTCATGTATGCATATGCCACCCAGGAGGAGCTGGACTACCCGTGTAACCTGAAAGGGCTGCAGGGGACCGCCTTATACTACCAGTAGTGACAAGGACACTAGCAAAATGCTAAACTTGAGAAGAATCAGGCAGGAAGTACGAGAGAGCAATTGTCTGTGGCCACCACCTGCAAAACCATACCCTTTTGGGGGGTTTTCTTGCTTTTGCATCTCAAGTGCACCTGTTGTTCCTTTAAATTGCTCCATAACAGGTGACATTGATTCACAATTGCTTATGCTTTCTAACTGGACAGATTGATATCCCTGATGTTTTATTGACTTGGTGTTATACTGTGATGATTGTGTTTCTTAATAATTTTTTTTAGCTGTGTATATGGTTTCTTCTCTGCATGGTAGAGTTTTTACTTGCATTTCTGGATGCTGCAACGTAATGTGTTCACACACTGTGTTTTTTGGAAGTGTTCCTGAGCCCATGCAGCTATTTCTAGAATAATGTCGGTTTTTAATGCAGTGCTGCTTGAGGGCCCAAAGATCACAGGCATCCAATATCATTATCCAATATATATATCGGCCTTGTCCCTTCCATACAACATGTTCTCTGGATTCTCTGAATCATTTAATAATATTATGTTTCGTAGATGAGATCCCCAAACTCTTTGCATTTTAACAATGATGATTCTTTTTAAGTGGTGTATGGGTATTTTTCAAGTATATTATTATGAGAATATTGTTTCTGAATTTCGAAGGTTTGACAAGCAAGTTTGCACTATTTTCTATTGAATATAGGGTTTACATTATTATAGAAATCAGTTTATTTTTATTTTTATATACACATTTTACACCGCGTCACAACTTTTTGGGAAACCGGGTTGTATAAACCAGATTGTTGCGCACACGATGGGTGTGGAAAAGAGTCTCCCCACAGTCCTGTTTGGGTACATAATGGGCATCATACATTCCCTACCGTCCGGGTACGAAGTGCACTGCCCGCTTTGTTCTGTGTTCTTCCCCTGGTCTCCAGGTTTCTCCACTGCGTCCTACCTTAAGGTGCACGTTAAATCGCACCACGGCTCGCCGTTGCTCCCTGCCACTGCCCCGGCGCACAGTGCCTTCCCTGGGCCACGCGGGGAGCTGCAGACGCACGGTGGCACCCCCTACCACATGGAACGCCAGTTGGCAGTGGAAGGCAAGCTCCACCCTGTTTCACCTCTGAGCCTATGGCTGTGTCTCTCTTCTCTCTCTCTTCCTGCTTTGCATTGATCATCATATGCTCTGCTGCTGCTTGTGGGGAAACCGTGTGCATCTGTCTTTGAAGCTCGGCCAAAACACGCAAGCTAACGCGCACGTTGGACGTTCCTATGCCTCTTCGCTAACGGGATCCGTCGGCTCTTTGGGCCTCTGAACGGCTACCTCGTCCGTAGTTACACTGGCCTCAGAGAACCAGGCCAATTGGGATTTCCTGGGTTTTGTGTTTTCTAAAGGGCTTTTTAGACCATTTCCATCTGCCTGCATGTATAGGTGTCTGCTCTTCTGCATGGCTTATATGGTGAAGAGGAAGGAGTTTAGGAGCTATTCTTTTTGTGTTTTACTAAACCGAAGGGCCATGGAATTCATCTTGTAAGGATTACTTTTACTTAAAGATGCAGTTTGGGACTTTTGGGATCAAGAAATGTTTTTGATGTCCTAATTTAGCCAGGATACGTAGCTGCGTACTTGTATGTGCATAATATATGTGGAATCACTGTCATGCCTCACTTAGCCATTGCCAAGTTTGATCGTGAGTAGTTGTAGAGATTCGGGGCACTAATTGGTACATACATGACCTGGTATGGCATGGACTAGATCATTAATTGATTAGGCTTAGACTTTGTCTAGGCTTATTTCTTTGAATTAAAGATAAAAGCGTTTAGGTAAAACAAAACGTTATTGCATTGCTACCATCTCCACCTGTGCAGTGCCCTCTGGTGGTCAGTTTTGGGACTCAGCGGGCTTGTCCATCATCTCGTCAATAGCAACAACAAAGAAGTGTGAATGCCTTCCCGGTGTTCCGAAGACCTTGTTGCTCTTCGGCCCGGGTTCTGAAGTACTCGTGTTTAGCCTTATGTGCTCTGGTGCCGTACTCGCTGTGTTCGGCATGGCAATGTGACCACTGTCTGAAAACGCTTGTTTCTTGTCATCCCCATTGCCTCATGGTCATTGGCCAAACAGTGCACACATGTATTTGCATGTCTATTGAGTCATACCGCGCCGTGCAATGTTTCTCTGGATTCAATGGAGCTTTTTTCAACTATTATTGCCATGGCAACCAGCAGCAGCAGCCTATGGATTTGGTCGTACAATTACGTCAGACACTCGCAGAGACAAAGAAAGAGCTAAAACACTGCAGGGATCGAGGTTTAGGTACTAGGATAAAACCATGTACGAATGTTTTGTAGAAATTTACATTCTAATGATTACCTATGTTTGATCTAAAATTATTGTAATCTGGGCGCCTTGCCGGAATACAAAATCTCCCCCCGCGAAGATGCCACAGCCTTGGTTGTGCCTGTGCAGTGCGTCTGATCACAACACATTTTCTCCCATCCTTACGTCGTACCACTAGTCAACTGTTTTAGCCTTGTTGATGTGCAACAGTGGGCCTATTGGTTGGTTCTCTGGACAGAACCCTGGTCAAGGTAGGAAGAAAAAGGTTCCTAGAGAATTCCTTAGAAGAACCGTTTAAACGGGTAAAATAAAGTGTTAAACAACAAATAAACATCAATTTGAAGAACCTAAAGCATCATCCAGGAACCATCTCTTTTTCGAGTGTAGTTGAGTTAGAGTGAGCTGGTGGAGCTAAAGAAATAGATTTTATTGAAGCATTGGGGGGAAAGCAACAAAGAATTGAAGCCTAATGAAAGAAAATAATGAAACAAAGTAGGAAATGCCATTGTAAGGCTATGTTTCCAATCTGGAGTCACCAGGGGGGTGACAAGTGGATATCTTTACAGTATTTATTATTATTATTATGTTGGATTTATTCTTCCTCTCCTTATTATCGACCCTGAATGTGTCAGTGTGTAAATGGCATTTAGACTTGCCTGACTTACTGTCTAGACCAGCGGTAGTCAGGGCCTTATTGCAGGCAGGGCACGTGGCCTCAATCTTCGCTGGGGCCCCCAAGGCATTTATTGCTGGCCGCAGGCCTGCCAACCAGAACTTGCTTTGGGCCGGCCCTGGTCAGATTATATAAGCCGTCACAATGTATAAAACAGTCGCTTTGCTTTAAAACCAATGAAAAATGTGTCGAATAGCAAGATTACCGCTGCTAGTCATTTCAGGGTTTGCATGTGACCTAACTGAAGTTTCTGGGTTCATCACATTTGGAGGCCCTTGACACTGTGCGGTTTGAAAACCCGGGGGCTACTCAACCAATTCACTGGAACAGACAACCAGTCTGCTGGCTTGGCAAGTAATACAGGAAAAAGTTTCATTCGCTGTTGTTTTGGGGTTCTGTATATATTAGTGGTAAAACTACTAGTACGTTATTGACCTGGTAAGGTTTGGGGTGATGTCCTGATTATATTGACATATGGTCTCCGCTGGCCTTGTGTGTTTCTGCTGTCCCCCTGTGCTCTGTGTGTGGGCTGGTGTCTGTCTGTCGTGGCGTTTAGACCTGTGCACCAGTCGCCGGCTGCTGGTCACCTTCCCAGAGGCTGAGGGCCACTGCTTTCTCCCCCAGCCCGGCCCTCCCTCCCTGGGCCTGCAGCCCGAGCTGCTCCTGGGGAAACCGGGGCCTGGGGGGGTTCCATATTTCTGGGAGTGCCGCTCTGCTGGCCCGCCTGGGTTCCACTCCCTCCATGGGCCTCTGCCAGGTCAGTATGGGCCAGCCAGAGGGTGGGGTTGGGAACTGGACCCGGGCCAGGCCAATTGATTGGACAAGAAACAAGGGCTCCACTGTAAAAGGCTCCTTGGACTAGGAGTTTCCGACATCTGGGACATTTCTGTGACTGGCTACATGAGTAAAAGGTTTTCTGGAAATACGTTTGTGGATTATGAGGAGGCTAGTTTAGGGCGTTATGATTAAAGCATCTCTGCACCCACTGATACAAGAGCCTATTTAATATCAGATGTTCTGGTCCGAGGGTCAATTTGCTACCACTGTCATAGACTTATTTTCATGTGAAATGTCTAAGTCTAATGGAAGGAATCACAACGGTGTGGAATTTAGTTTTCTTTGCCCCAAACTCGCATGGCAGATATTTGCTTTTTTCCCCAGAACATGTATAAACACAATGTCTTCCAATAATTAGCACGGTTATTTATAAAAAAACAAAACAAATGTTTTGTGTCTCTTACAGATGAGTGCCATGACTGTATGTGTGTCAGTACACCAAAGCAGAGTGTCCTGTGTTCACGTTGCAGGCGGCGCTAGCGGTCAACTGGAGAGCGGTCATGCCTGTTGGTTTAAATGGACAGATGTTCTGTGTGAACCTCATTTATAATGATTTCTCCTCCTATCCTTCCTTTGCTTTCCAACTCCTCCTCGTTTCCTCACCCTCTCCCCATCCTCCACCCCTTTCTGTACACTCCCACTCTAACTACCCCC
>JACXGK010007007.1:0-26799 GCA_016801125.1 Novumbra hubbsi | reverse complement strand
GGGGACCACCACGGGGTGGCCCTACCATCTGGAGCTGCTTCAGGGGACCACCACGGGGTGGCCCTACCATCTGGAGCTGCTTCAGGGGACCACCACGGGGTGGCCCTACCATCTGGAGCTGCTTCAGGGGACCACCACGGGGTGGCCCTACCATCTGGAGCTGCTTCAGGGGACCACCACGGGGTGGCCCTACCATCTGTTTGTTGGTTCCAGACCCAGTACAGTATAGCTCTGTGGTGGGGCCATGAATCTAACTTGACCGGTCACCTTGGCTCAAGCCGGACTGATGCATTCATCAGTGAACCATTCTAGTGGTCAACAGGTTTGTGTTTGAAGACGAAAAAATAGGTTGTCTGCACGGCACGTGACCAGAACAAGACCCTGTGGCTGGCCCCCTCAGGCCGCCCCAACCCTGGTCCATACCCGGCCGCCCTTGGTCTTACATCTCCTTGGACCTTGGACAACACAACACTCACTGCAGTAAATTGGTTTTCCGAAGCCCCCCATTTCGTCCCCTTGTCAAAGCGGCTCTCAGCCAAGGAGTTGGCACACCACGCGATGCAGCACATCTTCCCGCTCCATGGACACCTCGTCAACATGGTCCTCATCATGGCCCCCAGTTAGCTTTCACCTCCTGGAAGGCATCCTTCACAGTCATCAGGTTGTCGGCCAGCCTCTCCTCAGGCTTCCGCCCTCAGACCAACAGCCGATTGGAACGGGCCAACCAGGATTTGGAGAACAAATCGTCTCCTTCCCCTGTTCCACACTGGGCCTCTCTCACTTCCGGTGTTTCCTGTTCTACCAGCATCCTCTTTGCCCGGTCAGAGAAGCAAAAGTTGGGGTACTTTCTGCTGAGCTGTTCATCCGAACCTGGAAAAAGGCCCCTTTCCTCCCTACTACTCCGGGGGGCAACTAAATTCATCACCCCCTTTCAGAACCCTCAAGTTTCACCCCTCCTTTCCCATCTCCAGGGTCATTGGCTCCTCTGTGGATCGTCTCCTCCTCCCCAGCCGTCTGCCTGTACATTGCATTTTGACTGTTAAAAGAAACTTCAGAGTCTGCATTAGAGTCTTTTGTCCGAGCCTTGACAAATTCTATATTCATAATCTAAAGTCTGGTACATTTAACATGCTTTCAATGTGGTAGAAAAAATATGCTTTCAATGCTGTAGAAAAAAACATGAACCTCTGCCCACTAGACCATTTACACTCTCCAGGAGGAGACATAGAGTATGAAAGACTTACACGGACAGAGAAAACCACAAGCAGATCTTACCAGTAAAGATATGCGGATCTGTTGATGTCTATAGGTTGCTTATTTTGTTCCAAGATACCTTGAAATTACTTAATTTACGAATTCATGAATTAATGACTTAATCACTGTTGCGTCTAAATTATACTGTAGTGCAATATGACAACAATGCTAAAATGGTTAAATATTAAGTAGAAAACCACTTTGCGTTCATCATATTGGCAAACACCCAAGATGCCTTATTGCTTAAATAAGACATAATAAACCTCTCCCACTTAGAATTTCTGGCTACAGCAATGGCTATAATAAATGTGCATGGCATCCTTTGTTAAAAATTTGACCATATAATGAATGTAATTGTTTTGGAAAAATACTGCAGTTCATATCTATAAGGTTCAGTACCAGTCAACTACCAAGTACCAACTGTTTTAAAGTTCTAAAAGTTAAATGTGTCAAATTTGTTATTGATCTTGCCTGTGTGTGTGTGTGTGTGCTTGTTCCCATCTATGTTGGTCTCACATCTTTGTTAATGTTGTATTCGACCACAATAAAAATGTATTGCCCCCCTGTGGTTCCATGAAGTGACACACACTTCAACACATATTTTTACATCTGAAGACTGCTGGAACGTTTTGAGCTGCAGGTCAGACCATAAAGCATGTCAGTCTGACTAGCCAAAGGCACATGGGGGTAAGGGGTCTTGTTTGTACATTTCACACAAACACAGGTGTGCACACACACATGCTGCTGTATGACAAATCAGCTTGTCCCTGTATCTGTCACAATGCACTGAGAGCTATTAACGTACCAACAGCCAATGGGATTTCGGGAAGGAGAAGTGAGGAGGATTGAGGAAGGGATGCTGTACAGGAAGATTACAACCTCACCTATTATTTGTTCCTTGTTATTTTTTATAAAACTGACTTAACTAAAGAGAGAATACAGCTATTGGAGCTATCTGACTACTATGAGGGCTGCTTCTAATTATTATTTTTGTAGTAGTGTATTCGATTCATGCTTAATCAAATTATTTAAATTATTTAAACTGATACTGATAAAACACTTCTTTAGGCTATAGCCTTCACAACAACAAAATTGCTGACAATATGCCCAATACCAAAACATTTTCTAATACATGTAAAAAATTATTTATCTTTTGAAACCCTTAAAATACTTTGTGAAAACGTACCTTTGCCAAGATAACAACCCTCAGTCTTCTCCTGTAATGCAGAATTTTGTTGGAGAGCACCTGGCAAGGGATTCAGGGTCTATGCTAGTGGACTCTCTTCAGCTCATCCCACATATTTCCTATGGGGGTTTGGTCAGGGGTACTGGATATCCATGTCAACAGCTTGATTTTAAGATCCCACAGTTTAGTTCAAGTTTCCTGCCAGAGGCAGTCAGGTTTTTGTATAATATCTGCTTATGCTTGACTCCATGTTACTATGAATGCTAACAAGTTGTCCAGGGACTTTGGAAAAAAAAAAAACACAACAACAACTTCATCAGATCCATCACCAGGGTCCAAAATTAGCACTCGCCAGTCGCCAAATGCGGGTAAGTTTTGTCTTTGGCGAGTAAATTATGGAGACTACACGCCACACTGGCGGGTAAAAGATGTAATGCACACACTAGGGAAAGCTGCTGGCTTGCGGTCACTTCAATTGCTTGGATGTTTTAATTCAGTAGCTAAAACCTGAGGTAAGCCTAGTTGTTGACAGTTGATGCTAACCCAGCCATCTTGTGTAGGTTTATTGGGGGAGTGGAGCCCCCAACAAAGAAAAACCAAACCCTTCATACCGAGGAGACCAGTCCGATCATGACTAATGCGAGCGCCTTCTGGTTGTTTCCTCCACCAAAAATAACGAGGAAGTATTGTGAACGATAATGTAGTTGTTCCAAGAACATGACTGGAGTTTAAGGAGGGAGTTATGTTTGGCAACTTGTGTGTTGTGTCAACGCAAAGGAAAAGTGCGGAGGCAATTCCTGGCACTACAACCATGAAAATGGAGAACATATTTGTCCAAGACTGCTCACGATGTCATGGTGATAGCACCTCAGTCGCCAGGGCACAGTTTCTGCCCCTCCAGGCTACCCCATCAGTACAGGCCCTCACAAAACTGTCAACGCTACCGCTAAGAAAATGACCATGCTTGTCTGAACCGCCCACGCCATAGCCAAGAAAGCCACACCCTATTTGGATTTCGTATGGATGTGCAAGTTAAATTTAAGATGTTGTGTTTTATAATATAAAATATTACCCAGTACCCACTAAAGATCATTTCATCCACTTGTTAATTTCGTTTAATTGTTTTGTTAGCTAGTTGGCCACTGTAAAATTGTTAAGGCTTTTTAGCTAAGAATTCTTAATTTTTATAATAACATTAAGTCCTTAATAAATTATCCTTGTCATGCCCTGGCTGCGAGCCCCTGGCCATTTCAGGGCAAGACTAATTGTGTGGCCTCTAGCCCTCTATATGCCGTTGTGGGCTCCCCAGTCAGAGCAGCTGCATTCAGTTGACTCTGATTGGGGAGCCTACTTAGGTTAAGTTTGCACCACACCCGCTGTGGTTTATTGTTTGTGTTTGTCACGACTTCACGGTTTGTCTTCTTTTAATTCGTTCTCATGTGGATACGCTGCACATTCTTTGTATTTAGTTTTAGTTCTGTTTGCTGTGTTTTTATACAGCGCCTTTACTTTTTACGTTTACAGTTCGTGTAGTCTTTGTCTTTTGTGTTTGAATTAAATTCACCTTCTTTCATCAAAAATGTCTGCGTATGGTTCCACCCCACAACAAAACCGTGACAATCCTTCTTGCACCTAAAGGTGAATAGGTCTACCACTGAATGTATTAATTCTAATGTGATACACTTTTGTGTTGAGACAGTTGAAATAATATTTCTGCATACAGTTAATATTACTACCATTATTACTGCACACTGCGATAATATTGATTGAGAATCACATACAAGACCAAGATGACATGCTATTTTTTATCCCCATTTCCTGATTTCTTGATGAAGTTCAACAACATTTTGTCACACATCATTACTGTATTCTTAAGTCTTTCCTATAGTGATGGATGACTATGGCTTTTGTGTCACCTCATATTTGGGATGCAATGGCTTGCAACGGGTGAGTATTTTCAATAAATTGCCAAAAATATTTATTTCAGACCCCGTTTTGCTCATATTTACCAAGGGTGCCAATATTTGTTAGGGCACTGTAACTGATCACTTGTGAGCTCGAAATAAACTTTTCAAACTTGGCAGAGGTAGACTGTTTTCTATTTTCTGCATCCACATTGTCAAAATCAGTAGGATAAATAAAACCAATACAGTGACTGACAGAATTACAGCTGTGGCAAAAGGTTTTGAGAATTACTCAAGTATTGGTTTAAACAAAGTTTACTTCTGCAAATTTTTTATCTTTTTGTCAGATGTCACTATGGTATACTAAAGTAATATTACAAGCATTTCATAAGTGTCAAAGGCCATTATTGACAATTACATTTTGAATATACAAAGAGTCAATATTTGCAATGTTGACCCTTCTTCTTCAAGACCCCTGCAATTCACCCTGGCATGCTGTCAATTAACTTCTGGGCCACATCCTGCCTGATGGCAGCCCCTTCTTGCATAATTAATGCTTGGAATGTTAGAATCTGTGGGTTTTTGTTTGTCCACCCGTCACTTGAAGATTGACCACAAGTTCTCAATGGGAATAAGGTCAGGGTAGTTTCCTGGCCATGGACCCAAAATGTTGATGTTTTGTTCCCCGAACCACTAAGTTATCACTTTGCCTTCAGACAAGGTGCTCCATCATGCTGGAAAAATCATCATGCTTGGATGGTTGGGAGAAGTTAGGATGTTTTGGTTACATATATTTATGGTTGTGTTCTTAGGCAAGACTGTGAGTGAGCCCACTTCCTTGACTGAAAAGCAACCGCAAGCATGAATGGTCTCAGGATGCTTTACTGTTGCATGACACACGACTGATGGTAGCTCTCACCTTTTCTACACTGGACAAGCGTTTTTCCAGGTGCCATAAACAATTGGACAGGGGATTCATCAGAGACAATGACTTTACCCAAGTGCTCAGCAATCTGATCCCTGTATCTTTTGCAGAATTTAAGTCTTTCCCTGATGTTTTTTCCTGGAGAGATTTCCTGGAGGGTTTCTTTGCTTCCCTTGATGACACCAGGCCATCCTCCAAAAGTCGTTGCCTCACTGTGCGTGCAGATGCAGTCATGCTGCTGCTTTTGCTGAGCAAGCTGTGCCCTGGTGGTGCCCCGATCCTGCAGCTAAATCAACTTTAGGAAACTGTCCAGGCAATTGCTGGACTGACTTTCTTTGGTGCCCTGAAGCCTTCTTAAAAACAATTGAACCTCTCTCCTTGAAGTTCGTAAAGATCCAATAAATGGTAGATTTAGGTACAATCTAACTAGCAGCAATGTCCTTGCCGGTGAAGCCTTTTTTGTTCAAAGCAATGATGACTGCACACGTTTCTTTGCAGGTAACCATGGTGAATAGAGGAAGAAGAATGATTTCAAGCCCCACCCTCCTTTTAAAGCCTTTGTTATTCTAGCTAAATCAGTATGACAGAGTGATCTCCAGCCTTGTCCTCTTCAACACTGTTAACAAGAGGATCACTGACTTGATGTCAGCTGGTACTTTTGTGGCAGGGCTGAAATTAAGTGTAAATGTTTTTGGGGATTTAATTCATTTATATGGCAAAGAGGGACTTTGCACTTAATTGCAGTTCATCTGATAACTTCAAGACATTTTAGAGTATATGCAAATTGGCATCATAAAAGCTGAGGTAGCAGACTGAGAAAATGTATATTTGTTTCATTCTCAAAACCTTTGCCCACAGCTGTACGTTGGCTCAGCTTTAACCAATACATTTGCATATATCAAGCGCCAACTTGACAAAAAAACAGGAAAGCTCCACCCAAACTATCACAGTCAGCTACTAATACTAAAACACAATATAGCACTATACATTTTGTTATTTTTTACGTTCAATACATTTTCAGTTTATTTTTCGTAGCAATTTCATTTTAACGCTGATGTCCCGGGGGGAAGAACATCTAATAAACGCATTCACTCTCTGGAGACATTTTGTTTGGATCTAAGTAAGTGGAGGACAATTATGGCCTCTGAAAGCACAGTTGGTGCAGTGTGAGTGAATGTGTTTCCTTTGTTGTCTCTAAATCCTCGAGCAGCTCATCACAACATTTTAGATTTGGCAGCTTCAGTAGTGTGTGTGTTTTTTATGTATGTCCACAGGAGCCAAGTGATGATGTACACACACATAAAAAGAACAACCTCCTGTCCCAGCCACTGTATGCCTTTAGGCCCCTCACCGGTCATGACCTACTTCCTCTTTGGTCATGTGATCAGCTGAAGGCATTCAAAGGGAGAACCACAGAAAGGGAGAACCCACAAAGGGAGAACCACAGAAAGGGAGAACCCACAAAGGGAGAACCACAGAAAGGGAGAACCTGCAAAGGGAGAACCACACAAAGGGAGAACCCACAAAGGGAGAACCACAGAAAGGGAGAACCCGCAAAGGGAGAACCACACAAAGGAAGAACCACACAAAGAGAGAACCCACAAAGGGAGAACCACACAGCCCACAAAGCCACAGGTCGCTACAGGTGTCTATGTCAAGGGGCATTTCTTCTCCGTGATCCCCGGATTGAGGAGAACTTTTTCTCTTTTCTCTGTAATTTGCCATCAGCACCACAGGCTGTGTTTTGGTGTGTGTGTGTGTGTGTGATCCAAGTCTGCGTGTACATGTGTGGAACACAAGTCCCCAAAAAGATAGCAAAATCTATGCGAGAGAGAATGCTGTTGGACGGCCGTACAGGACGGCCAATAACAAGGCAACAATACTTGTATATGCGTGTGTTCATTTATGCGTAGCAGCATGTGAAAGTAATGGGGGTTCTTGCTCTTATCCTCGTAACGCAGTCACAAACAATGTCATGTCTTCATTACAGGCATCACCTATTAACAAACAGAAACAAAAACACACATGCCTGCATGAACCCACCTAGACCCAGACACACACATATATTTGTCTCCCCCTTTTAATCTCTCACTTCATTCTCTCAAACCCCCTCTCAACCACTCACTTTCATCTCTCTCCAGTCCTCTTCCTATTTAGCAATTCTACCCTCGCCCTGGGAGAAAAAAGAGATTGAGCAGGAAAAGGGATAATGGGTACATTTCACAGGGCATTTCTTTGAGAGAAATGTTGTTCTCTCTTCGAAAATATATGCTCTGCCCAACACTACCCTGGTTAATTCAATGTGAAATAAAACCTATAAAGGTCTGTTCTTCTGTTTACACACTGCTCAAAAAAATTAAGAGAACACTTAAAATACACATATCATCTCAATAAATGAAATTATATGAAAATATTAAATATCTCTACTGCACATTGTGTAGTTTGTTAGGAACACGATTACATAATAATGGTCAATGAGTACCAACATCACCAACCGTTAAGGGCTGGATTCATACTCACACCGAAAATCTAAGTGAACAATGCCGGGCATTGTGCCGCCCCAGGAGGAACACAGGGCCTACTGCACCATGTCTGAGGATTTCATCCTGGTACCTAATCTTCTAGCCTCGGCAGCTATGGATGTGCCATATCTGGAGGAGCAGGTCTACCTATGCAACATAACTGGGGAACAGGTACCGCCTCATGTTAACAGTAGAGACAAGGACACTAGCAAAATGCAAAACTAGAGAAGAATCAGTCTGGAATGACAAGGAGGTTCAAGTCAAATGTATTCATAAAGCACATTTAAAAACAGGTGTCTACCAAGGTGCTGTACAATCCAATGTAGGTGTTTGATGAGGAGGAGGAAAAAGTCCAGTTTATATTTACAGAAATCTCAATATAAAAGTTTTAAGGCAGCACCCTGAATGCCAACTTCTAGTCCATAATTAAGGTCTGGACCACTGCATGTTTAAAACATGACAGTGTAATTGATAAAGCAGCTATTTATTATGGACAATGTACTGGGGCCAATAGTGTCCAGCACTTCTTTTTTAGTCACATCAGGAAAGGCAACCGGGTGTACAGCTGTGTGTATTGTATTGACCACAACTTATATTAAGACATATTAAGTTCTTGCTGTTTTAACAGACAGCTGATATTGAATTAAACAGTCTCTCAGAATTTCATATGACACCTGCAACTTGTCCTTTTTCCATTTTCCTTTTTCTGTACTTCTGTCTGAGAGTATGGGTAGCTTTGCTCCCCCTCTTTTTACCGTCATTGAAAATTTGTAATGGCAATGCCCTTGAAACCTATTAAAACCCTTTGTGAAGGTAAATCAAAAAGTGGATTAAAACGATGTCATTGTTGCTTATCAGCTGGATCTAACACTTGAATCTAACATTTCGTTTAATAAAAGATAAATTGTTAATGAAGATATGGTTTATCAAACATAACGGCACCCTTGCATTTTGTACTTTTCGTACCCTCGACATGCCAAGACAACAGCTCCAAGTTGTCTCCTATAATGTTAGAATAAGTAAGAGAACTAGAATCTGAAACCATTTATCCACACAGAATCTCCACAGATCTTTGAGTGTCACTGGTCCTTGCTTATGGACTCTTGTTAAGCTCAACCCACATCGGGTTTAAGACAGAAGACTGGGGTGGCCAATGAAAAAGCTTAACTCTGAGGTCAGTGAGTCATTATGTGGTGACATGAAAGAATGCTTTGGATCCTTTTTCTGCTAAAAGATCCAGCGACAACCCAGTTTGAGCCTACTAGCGTCCATGATGAGTTCACACAGAAGGGATTACATTTTTTCAGAATAACCACAACAACCTCAGAGTTTCAGAACAAATAAGTAAGGTAAGGCATGTTTATTTTTATTACAGCGCATCTCATACACAGGACAATTCAAAGGGCTTTGCATTGGAAACAATTAGTTTACATTTAAAAGGTTTTTCAAGTGTTAGATTTCCTGGCAGTTTGTTAAAACTCTGCACAGCATTATGACAAACACTGCCTCACCAGCCTTTGTACACACTCTCAGAACCAGACCCTGATGACCTGTGGGATCTGTAAGGTATGATATTTTCTACCTCTCACTATAAATAAACGTGTATTGGCTTATACATTACAGCTTATAATAAAGTTTATAATGAACTTCCTAATAATTGTGATGGCGTGGTAATGAAATGGCCCAATGCACAGGAGGTTAGCTGATCAGTCGTTTATTTAGTGAAGTCAGCTAGAGCAGCGTATGCAGACGCTATAGAAAGGTTTGGTCGTGTAACAACGATGACCATATACACACAACAGGAAACAATCACAGAGACACGACACACAGGGGATTAAGTAGCCAACTACATTGGATGCAGCTGGTGGGTAATCAGGAAGGGTGCGTTCACAAGACATGGGAAAACAGGACATACGAGTACGATGGTGACTAAAAGGCCGGCGACGTGGAACGCCGGGGCACCAAGGACCAGGGGAGGGCACGGCATCAGGAGGCGCCGTGACAATAATAATTATAATATTGGAGATTAGTATTTTCAGATGACAACCAGTTTAATGTATGAGGGTTAATTATCTCCCCTTCCATATATTGATAGATGAATAAGGGAGTTTGGCATGTTACCCAATATAACTATTCCAGTGAAACAAGAAGTAAAGGAGGACCACTGACTTAAACTTTCGGCCCAATATGGCCCAAAGTATGTGGACAACCAACCCTCACACCTATATGAGCTTGTTGGACATCCCATTCCAAAACCATGGGCAATAATATGGAGTTGCCTCCTCTTTAAAAAAAAAACCTGAGAGATTACAACAGCAGTGATCAGCCATGACTCCATCTCTTAGCTCCAGCCCACCTCCGCAGGGGTATGGGCCATTCCCAAACTGCCCACCCCAGTGGCCCCCTCTTCCCTACCACAACAACGACTCTCTCTGTCCTGAGAGGGACTTTAACAGACTGTTCAAGAGACAACAACCATGCAAAGCAGCTGGGCAAGACTTTGTCTATCCATTCACGCTGAAGCATTGTGCTGATCAGCTGTCTCCGGTGTTTACTGACATCTTTAACACCTCACTGGAGACATGCCATGCACCATCCTGCTTCAAGACCTCACCATAATTCCTGTCCCCAAGAAACCAAAGATCACAGGACTGAACTCTGCGCTTGTGCGGTCCCACCTCAAAGCCATCACCAACCCTTTCCTGGACACCCTGCAGGTCGGTAGATGATGAGGTAAACATGGGACTCCACGTCATCCTCCAGCACCTGGACTCCGGAACCAACGCCAGGATCCTGTATGTGGACAGCTCTGCTTTTAATACCATCATTCCAGGTCTGATGCAGGACAAGCTCTCCCAGCTGCCCGTGCCTGAATCCACCTGCAGGTGGATCACAGACTTCCTGTCTGACAGAAGGCAGCGCGTGAAGCTGGGGAAACATTTCTCTGGCTCAGGGCTGCGTCCTTTCCCCTCTTCTCTTCTCCCAGTACACCAACAGATGCACCTCCAGTCATCAATCTGTCAAGCTTCTGAAATGGGCTCATCTCAGTTGAGGATGAGTCCGTCTACAGGTTGGAAATTGAGCACCAGGTGAATTGGTGCAGGCCAAACAATCTGGAGCTCAACGCTTTAAAGACAGTGGAGATGGTGGTGGATTTTAGGAAGAACCCAGCTCTACTCGCCCCTGTATGACTCTCCTCAGTCATCATTGCGGAGTCCTTTAGCTTCCTGGGCATCATCATCCCCCAGGACCTCAAGTGGGAGCAAAACACCACCTCCATCACCAATAAAGCACAGCAGAGGATGTACCTCCTGCGGCAGCTGAATAAGTTCAACCTGCCAAAGACAATGATGGTGCACTTCTACACAGCCATCAGTGAGTCCATCCTCACCAACTCCATCACCATCTGGTACGCTGCTGCCACTGCCAAAGACAAGGGCAGACTGCAGCGTATCATTTGGTCTGCTTCTATTTACTGTGTAATTTTTATTTGTACTTACTGTGCTATTTTTATCTACTTTACGTTTCTACGTTTTACCACATACTGTGTTTAGTGTCATGCACCAATACACCATAGCAAATTCATGGTATGAGTAAGCCTACCTGGCAATAAAGCTAATTCTGATTGCAGGTATACCGGTTGCCATTGTCCTTGCACCTGTGTCGCGCCTCCATGTAATTAGTTAAAATATTCATATGATATCCAAGTAATTACAATATTAATATGATACCCAAGCAATTACAATATTAATATGATACCCAAGCAATTACAATATTAATATGATACTCAAGCAATTACAATATTAATATGATACCCAAGCAATTACAATTTTAGTACCATGACCATGTTGTGGAACAAATCCCTTTGAAGTAAAGCATTGTTCACGCATAATGTTGAAAACAGCTCTCAGGGTCTTTTTTTGTGACTTAGTCAATTTCAGATACTTTTGGACAATGATGGAAGACAAATGGTAATATAGCTCACTTGACCTGAATAGAATTTTGGTACAAATGCCGGGATATTAAACCAAAGCCGCCCCCCCTTTCTGAAAAGACCCCCAACAGGGTGACACTGATGTGTCATTTATTCATTTTGTAAAGGTGAACTATTCCTCAAACTCATATTGCCTTGATTCAAGTGACATAGATTGAACAAAATACCGACTACTGCACTTGCAAAGAAAATTGTTACATTTGTTACTAGAATCATTAATAAATAATATATTCATAGTTTTTTAAATTAGTTTTTACATGTTATACAGTCGTTTCCGTTTTGTATGGCCTACATGTATCCCTACAGTGGTTTATTGCAAACAAACTGAACCCTCTTTGGTTTTTCCCTTATTGGTTTTCTTTGACTTTTTTTGTAACACTGTCACTTGAAATACAGATATCCTGTCTGAAGAGTGGTTGTCCAATGTCACGGTGATCATACCCCTGAATGCTAGCCCAGTAAGGAGGATTTACTCTGACAGAGAGGAGAGAAAGGTGGACGGATAGGTGTGTTGGAACAGAAGAGATACGTGCCTGATTAACAACATCTGTTGGCTATCAGTGAATGCTTGTTCAGTGCACCTTTTTCACGAATTTAACACAAGATCAGAGAGAAATAACATAAAATATAGAACTTAATAATAAAAGGAAGATAGAAAGAGTCATGAGAACATCAATACAAAAAGCATAAATAATGTAAATGGTATCTACAGGCAGTAGCGGTACTAGATCAGAGTGCGGGGTGGTGATGAGAAGGGAGTATGTGTGTGTCGGTGTGGTGGGGAAGTCAGAGGAACAAAGATGAGAGAGAGGTGATAGACAATATATATGAAAAGAAGATGGGGTCACTGCATCAGTTTATGAGAAAACAAAAACAATATAACACATCTGGACGGAGGGAATTGTGTCAAGTTTGGGAAATACACAGGGTGACAAATTGTTTCAAAGGGAATATAAACTATGCCGAGGGAATGTTTAGTATTTTGAACTGCTAGATAATATATTTCTCTCTGGGCACATCCCAGTATGAAAGTAGAAAATATTTAGTTTTGACAGCTGTGTTGGCATTTGCACAACTGTTTTGCCATGTCTAAATAAACAGCAATTGATGGCTGGAAATCCACAGAAACTGCTCATAGTCCAATAAGTCAACTGATGCTTGTAAGCATTTGGGCCCCAACCCCAAACTATCCTTTTAGGTGGGTGTACTAAGAAATCAGTTCATCTTTGGGAGGCCTTTGTAGGCTAATGTACAACTCATTTGAGCAACAGTGGTAGTTGAATTATTAATGGGATTTTCCGGCATGGTGAAACACATTCAAATAGCGATTGATATTACATTGACATCAGGTCTCGACAGAGATGTTTGGTTGGATTAAATTCAGAACTCTGGCGAGCCGACTCAAGGACATTCACGGACAAACCCCAAACCGCTTTGGCGTAGTCTTGGCTGTGTGCTTAGGGTTGATGTGATGAAGGTTAACCTATGCCCAAGTTTGAGGTCCAAAGTGCTCTGGAGCAGGTTCTGTTTGTACTTTGCTCTATTCATCTTTCCCTCAATCCCAACTAGTGTCTCAGTCTTAGTCATAAAAATTACTAGCCTGCTGCAAACTACAGTTTAGCAAATTTGCTAACTAATTAGTCTGTTTACTGTCATTTTAAAGGCCAAGGGCCGACCCGCTGAAATAATTCCAGTCATTCTTGCCTCGGGCATCAGCCCACTCTTGCACTGGCAGAAAAACATATAGGTAAGTTCTTTGTTGGGTGCTGTTCAATCAAGTACTGTATGATGCTATCTGTGTGATGTTGAGTGACTTCTGTAACAACAAAAGCCTAGGATGTATGCATATAAACGTCCAGAGTATTTCTCCTAAACTCGACAAGGTCCAGACATGACCTCCAGGCCATGCCATAATGTAGGCTCAGGAATACTGCCTAATACTCAGAGTCTTTGCTCCTTAGATATAAACATCCTATTAGGAAAGGTCTTCAAGGACATAGACAATGCTGGCAGAACCTTGACCTTTTGAACTCTCAGGAGGTCATCCTTTGTTTTAGAATGATGTCCTTTACATTTTGGACTCTGAAAACCCATAACTTGAAGAAGGATGAATAGTTAACATTGTTTGAGAAGACTTAAATCTCTGAACTGTTGTTTTCAAACATTGTACTTTCAAAAACATAGCTGCCCCTCTTGCTGTCTGCTAAATACCTCCTTGTTCTTCTATATGTGACAAGCTTAACTGAACATATTTGCACTTATCTCTTTTCAGTTTAGTGTTAGTACAGTAGGTGACCAAAGCTTGTATATGCTTGTCTTACCATAATGGTACACATTAATTCCTCCCCAATCTTTCCCAATTGTTAAGCACCTGAGCTGATAGCCTTTAAAAATGCACATTTATAGATCCCAAGAATACTGCTGCATTCTTCTGCAAAGACCGTAGAGATTACTGTAGTATTACTTGTGAGTGCATAAAGACTCTTAAAGACTCTCTTTTCATTAGTGTCAAAGTCCAATTAAAACACTTTCACCTGACATCTGTAAATTATCCTAGAATTAAACTAACCATTATTTAATTTGCCTGAACCTACTTTAAAACCTGTTTGTCTTACAGTTCTTAAACATTCCACTCCAGAAGTTGTGTAACAAACCCAGTCCCTGGCTAAGTTTTGAATAAACACCTTCTCTGGTGCATAGCCTTGGCCTCCAAAAGCCCCTCTGATAGGCAACTCTTTGGGGAAATAAGGATTCAGTGCACTCGGGCAAAGCAAACATCAATTTGCTGCAAGTGGTTCTGACCGGAATATGCTCTGGAACAATGTACTATCGATTATCTTACTAACTCAAATATGATAATTTAGTCACCACTGACAAAGCTAGAATTGTCGATTGCTTCAACAGTAGCATTGTCAGGCCAAACCATACATTTGCATCTTCCCATTCTCTGCATTATCTTAGGCCCATCACCTGATTATTCAACCTTTCATTGAAAACTGCAATAATGAACAAGATTGGAAAGCTGATGATGTGATTCCTGAGGATGAAAATCCCAACAATTAGTTTTATATATCAGTCCTACCCTGTTCTTTTAAAGTTTTTTAAAGCCTGGTAAACAAACACTTAACCCACCATCTTAACTCACTGTCTCTGAGATGCATTCAGACTGCATTCAGAGCAGAACGTGGGTGTATTAAATTGTATTCTTGGGATGCATTTTACATTCATAAAGCACTTGTTTAAGCTACAAAGTCTTGGTAATGAAACAACCTTAGCCTGTGGTGTATTCATTCCAATAAAAAGCTACAAAAAAGTTTTCCATTGGATAAAATGAGATTCATTAAGGAGAAGTTACTTAAAAGTTTTATTCTGTTTTTGTCAGAACAGTTACATTCCTGGTAACTTTAGCTCTGGCTCATATGTTTGTCTGCATCTACAAATACCGTAGTGAATGGCTTGATGGCTCACTCATATTCAATATCCATATTAACATCTCTGCAAGATGCCATCCTTCACCCACATTACATTACACCGCACAAGTACACAGTGCCCTACACAACTGTTGAAACCATTGCAAACTGGCCATTGAAAAACAATATTTCTTTGCAATAAAATTTGTACATAATTGAAACCTTAAGTATAAAGATGCAGAAAAAAAATAGAAAAATGCATGTGAAATGTATTTAATAAATGTATGTCTCCAAAGAGACATACATTTTAACTGAAGGACATTTCCATGTATATGTTGCTTTGTTTAGTACATTTGAGTGATTGGGAACACTTAAATGGTGAACCATGACTTCCTGTTATTGAGATATAAATATAGGGGGACACAGGAAAATTCCCACAGTCCCATTCATCATCATTGGAAAGACCTTTGAATACAGTAATTATTTGTGACAAAAGGATGTTGAGCTGCACAAATCAGGAAATGCCTCCATGAAAAAAAAATTAAACTGACTTTTACAATGGGTGCCAATATTAGTAGAAGGCACTTTCCCTTGTAAAACCAAACCTCACCAATGGCAATGTAGTAACTAAGCTTGCTGCTAAGAAGCGCCTTAATTAATTAGATTACATTTACCAGCCTGATATCCACTTTGTCACCAGGGTTGTTTCAACATTAATCACTTTAACTTCAACACTTTGAGTAACTGGCTCTCACTACCTACACGCTGACACACTGGTACCTACTCATATACATCCCTCAGCTTGCTCCTTAACATGTTGTTCTCCAAAGTAAACATGCGCTCTTTGAGATTTCTCAGTCTGGTTTCAAGCGAGCGGAAAAACAAATGGAATCTCTAAGTGGATGCTCACTCCTCATTGCTTCATTGCATATCTCGCCTTACAGCAGTTCATAAATATATAATAAATAAATAAAAATGTACAGACCAGATAACCTTTAAGTAACAATTTATGAACATCTACAAAATATTTGAATTTGTTTTATTCCACATAACAGTTCAAATGTCCGGTTGCTGCAGACTTATTGTCCTGCTGCTCGAAATCCAGAGAAAACATTTGTCTGTGTGAGAATGCCAGAAGTACTTTGTGACACTGTTCTAGATGCTTCTAACCCAACTATCCCTTTCTGTCTCCATGATAGCTACTGTTAAGCTCCTTTCTGGACCAATAGGAAACCCTGGGACCATCAATCCTTACACCTTGACAACCCCACTGTCACAGTGATGAAGCCTGAACCCAGCGGGACACACTGGCCTCCTTTCTGAGTCTGTGGGGAGTTGGGTGAAGGGAAGACGGGAGTTAGTGGGAAAGAAGACGGAGAGACCAATGGGATGTATGGAGGGGAAAGGAGAGGGAATGGGATAAAAAGAGAATGAGATGGGGAGATAAAGGAGTTCAGGGCTGGCCCGTCACATTGGCTAAAGAAGCAGATGCCTTTCAGAAACTAATGATATAATATATGTGACAAAACAAGGAGGTTAGTATTGCATTTCAAGACTGACCTTACAAGCATTGTGTTTACAGACAAAAAAACTTCCTCATTTTATGACACACCTTGCAGTCATGTGAAAAGATAAAGAAACAATTCTATGATTCTATAATCACAAGATATTACATGCCACAATCCACATTAGGTTCACAGTGTTATCATATACATTCATTATTTATTTATTTATTATATTATTACATATATACGATCAAATATTTTGGTGAACCTTGCATTTATTTTTGGGTTAAAGAAATATCTATTTATTTTCTTACATTCAATACATTTGAGCTCAATTTGGCTCCATACAATCGGTGTAGTTTTGTAAATGTCATGCCCTGACAGGGCAGGACTAATTGTGTGGCCTCTAGCCCTCTCTATGCCGTTGTGGGCTCCCCAGTCAGAGCAGCTGCATTCAGTTGACTCTGATTGGGGAGCCTACTTAGGTTCAGTTTTCACCACACCCGGTGTGGTTTATTGTTTGTCTTTGTACAACTTCACGGTTTGTCTTTTGTTTAATTCCAGTATTAAGTGAATACGCTACATGTTTCTTTGTACACCGTTTAATGTTAGTTAGTCCTTTCATTTTACGTTTACAGTTACGTGTAGTTTATTTGTTTTTTGTCTAAGGATTAAATCCACTTTTCTTTATAAAAATGTCTGCTTATGGTTCCACCCCACAACGCAACCGTGACACTAAAAGCATAATATCTATGACCAGATGCATCAAGTCCAGTCAAGATCTTGTAAGGATAAAAATTTAATTAAGGTTGACCCTCTGGGTGTTCCGTAGCATACAACCAGAAGCAAATAAAATACATTTTATAAAGATTACTTGGTGGTCAAACACAACTTATTACACGGTTCCAGGAGTGATTAAAATATTGTTTAGATTAATTGCAAAAGGGATGTAATTAAACCCCTGGGGAACTTTCACATTTAGTTGAATTAGTTTACGGCAAATGTAGATGATAACTGGAGTAAATGTACAGACTTCTTTGTTGCACTTAAGGAGCCAACTGTAATGAATGCACACAGATAAGCATAGCGGTTTATTTGGAAGATGAAAAATATAGAGCGATAGGCTGGCCTGGAGTTGAAGCCCAGGCAGAAGGTCAGTAGCTGGGTATAAAGGTAGACAAGAGGCTAAAGTACAGAAGAGGAAAATCTCGGGAGGTGGTCAGGCAGGCACGGGTCAGGGAGAGACTTTCACACATATCTAAGACGAGGGAAGAATACGGGACAAATGGCCTTAGCAGAGTTGCAAATAATAAAAACAATACCTCACAAGAACAGGGTGTGGATGACAAGGCTTAAATAGAATATGTAGAAGAGGGAGAACAAACGTGAGTTGCATTGGCTGATTAGTACTCCGGTGATCTGCTGTGAGGGGTGCGTTCAAGGGATTGGGTGAATGGGGTGCATTTCCCAGCCCGGTGGAAAGGTGGAGGATGAGTAGTGGAGGCAGACCTCACAGTAAACAGCTTGGAGTTTAGGTCAAAAACAACAACAAACAGCTACCAAAGGCAGAACCATAGGAGGAAGAAAACCCAGGGAAGGATACAGGTCGAACCGTAATTTGGTTTGGTGTTTTTTTCTCCCCTCACCACCTGGTTTTGTTAATCAAACACACTGCCCGGCCCTAAACCATTTGTCCATGCCTCCATCCCTGTTACATCGTTTAGTCAGACACCCTCCAAGTACCGGATCTCTGAATAAGTGTTTTACTTTTCAGTGTGTTTAGTTGTTTCAGTCGTAAGTGTACTAAAATCTCAACTGTAATGTTTTCTTTTAGGAATACAACACGGCTCTGAACTAGACCTTAATCCCTGCTGACGGTGTTCATGAGGACACGTGAGGTGGGCTTGGCTCTAACTGCTTTTGAAATAAGGCAGAAGAAATACTGGAAGTATTTCCAAGTGATCCTGCAACGCCAAAGTGACTTTCTTAAAAAAGAAATTGCCATTAGTGTGATCTTTTTGTTGTTGTCATAACATTATTAAAATGATTTAAACACAAAAAAATGAAAACACTTTATAATCAAACAATTCAATTATGTTATACTTGTTTAAAATTATCTTATCTATCAGCCCCCTACATTACATATGCAAAATGTACTAGCTTTTTAGGGGCTTTCTCACATAGAGGAAATCAGCATTTCGTTTTTGAGAGTAAGTAGTAGAATACACTAAACCAATGGATATTTTTAAACGGGCCCCCTAGCATCTGCCTATTCCGCGAGCCGACCCTTCTTATACACATCACACCCATGAAACCACAGACAACACTTGAACCTTGTCAAATTTACAGTGCATCAGTTTTAAAGTTCAAATATACAGTTGAAAATCAATATTACATTCCAAACGCTGAAATAAAAATGTAATAAATCAGATGCCTTGTTAGTTTTTCCAGCTATAAACTAAGGGGATTTTTCAGAGATGCTCACTGTGTACATTTTCCTTACTAGAGATTCTTCATCCTCTTATAAACATGTAACATAAAATGAAGCAGATGTTTCTTGTATCATTATTTTTATATTATTTGAAATAGTATAATTTAACTATATTTAGTAATGTTACAGGTAGGTCTCTTCATTGTTTTGAATCTAAATGTGTGAGGTGTACACATTTGTCTAAAATGTTCAGTAAGTATATGATTAAGGGGTTAATCATTGATGAATACTGGCCCTGAGCTCCAAGGGGCCTCAATTCATATTTTTATTCCTTACATTTCTGTCCACTTCAAGGCAAGATAAGTATAACTGCTGGAAATGTTCAATACGATATAAACATTCTTCTTTCAAAATGTGTACTTTTGCAGGAAATAAATGTTCAAATTTTTTGTCTCAGGGTTTTAAAGAGAGTTGCCACAAAAATGTTTTCCCTGTAAAGCCCCTCCCCCCAACCATATCTCATCTAGGGCTCCCCAAAGACTAGGGCCGGCCCTGAAGGAGATCAAACAGGGATGAGTAAATTCAAAGAGATAAACCCTGTTCCTCGTCCCCTCTTGTTGTCATCCCGGTGTCATGCTGTTGAATAGCATGTCCCCGGAATAACATCCCTGCCTGCAACACACACAAAGCCAGCTACTTCCATAGCACCCCCTTTCATAGTGAAGTGCTGTAGGACAGTGCATGATGCTCTGACTAAAAGCAGTAAGTCGTGGTAGTAACAAATAGAGAATAGGGAATAGAAATACATTTGGGCTGCAAAACAACTTTAGTCAATTAGTCTGTTCAGTGCTTTACTGTAGATGACAGTGGTCAATAGAATGTGATGTATATAGTATCACTCAATAGATTTCTACTGTAGATGATAGTGGTGATTGATAGGATGTGATACACTATATGGCCAAAAATATGTGGACATCCATCATACCATCAACCATCATACCAAAATGAGCTTGTTGGACATCTCATTCCAAAACCTTTTTGCGTTAATATGGAGTTACCCCCCCCCCCCCCACACACACCCTTGCAGCTATAACAGCTGCCAATCTTCTGGAAAGGCTATCCACAAGATTTTGGAGAGTCTCTGAGAGAATTTGCACACATTCAGCCAAACAGCATTTGTGAGCATTTCTTGCTTGCAATCACTTATTCCAAAGGTGTTCAATCCAATTGAGGTTAGGGCTCTGTGCAAGCCACTTGAGTTCCCCCAAACCAACCATGTCCTTATGGACCCAACTTTTTGCATAGGGGCATGGTCAGACTGGAAGAGGGAAGGGCCTTCCCTAAACTGTTGGCACAAATTTGGAAGCACCCAATTGTCGAAAATGTATTTGTATTCAATAGTATTAACATGACCCTTCACTGGAACTAAGTGGCCAAGCCCAAACCCAGCCCCAGACCACTGGGGCAGCCCCAGACCATAATCCCTCTTCCACCAAACTTTACAGTAGGCATAATGCATTTCTGTAGATAGTGTTCTCCCTTCAGCTGCCACACCCAGATTTGTCCATCAGATTTCCAGATAGTCACTCCAGGGAACTAGTTTCCAATGCTCCAGAGTCCAGTGACGGCATTCTTTATTACACTCCAGCCGATGCTTGGCATTGAGCAGGTTGACGTGAGGCTAAAAACCCTTTTTGTAAAGCTCCCGACGCACAGTGCTAATGTTGCTTCCTGAGGCAGTTCGGAACTCTGTGGTGAGTGATGCAACAGATGGGGGATTTTTATGCGCAAAACGCTTAAGCACTTGGTGGCCCTGCACTGTGACTTGGCATGGTCTACCACTTAATGGCTGGGCTGTTGTTGCTCCCAGACATTTCCACTTCACAATTATAGCACTTACAGTTGCCCGGAGCAGATTTAGTAGGGCAAAAATGTCATTGCACCCTGTCAGAATGCCACATTTAAAGTCACTGAGCTCTTCAGTACAACCCATTATATTGCTATGTTTTTCTTTAGGGAGATTTCATGGCAATTTGCTAGATTTTGTGAGCATAGGGTGTGGCTGAGACACCTGAACTAAATAATTAGTAGGGATGTCCACACATTTGGCCATATGGTGTATATACAGGGTCACTCTACACAGTTTTACCGTCTGTGAAAGCAGTGATGAATTTAATGTGATACTACATGCAAACCAACACTGTACACATGTGTATGGTAAATGACAGTGGTGAGTGGTTGGTAGTTATGTATACAGGGGCAACACTAGTGAACCTCTCTAACACACATCTAGAAATATGGCATTATTCAAGTTTGGGTGAGGTTGACCGACAGCAGCCTCTACTCCCTTTCTCTCCTCCATTCCCCTCTCACATCCTTTTCAGCTATCTCTTGTCACTCCCCCTTCCTCTCCCCTGGAAGCCTCTTTTTCTCTTTTACTCCCTATCTCTTTGCTTTCTCTCTGTCCTCCATCTCTCCCCTCTCTTAGATTTGTTTTCATCCTCTTTTATGGTTTCAAATTCTTTGTAGTGACTAATTATGTTGAGAAAGTAAGCTTCTCATAGGTTTTGGTATTTGTCATAGTGTAATAGGAAATGAAGCTCTTCATCTGTGGAGGAAGACTGGACATATATGGCCAACCAGGTTTGTCTGTGACAACCAATTTGTATTGCAGGGCTATGCTCACTCAATCTGCTAATTTTTCCCCGGGTCTTCAGTCATTGTGGTTATTTTGAGATTTTGTAATGTTATACAAATAGTTAGCGTACTTACCTTTTTGTTTCCGATATAAATTGATTGGACCCGATTGCCTGATTTGCTCGGGTAGTGGTTTGTGAACATGCTTTTGTTCTAGGTATATCTGTTGGCAATTCAGCCCTTTGTAGGGTTAGAGATGAGGCTCCCTTGCTTTAAGGTTAAACAGTTGGATGTCTTTCTAGTAGATATTAGACAAATGTATGCATTATTTAGGGATTTCATCTTTTATTTTAATAATTATTGTGCAGAATTCTGTTAGCAGTATTTCCAACTCATGTTTCTCATATTTTATTACATTATCATTGTTTAGCCCACCCACAGCAGGTATCCTTCCATTTAGGGCACTTGGTTCAATTGAGGATTTGAATATTTTGCTTTTGATGTTTTAATTGCTATGTCAACTTGGGTTAGCCTTTTGATAATGCAAAAATCCCCTCTTGCTTTCTCTTTTAGTTCATCGACAGCCAAGCATAAAATACCTATTATTTCTATGCCTAGATAAGAATAGGCTTTAGTGAATTATATGCCTTTGTTCTTGAAGTTAACTTAATGCACCATGTCTGACGGAGCCGATGTAGGATATTTTGATTATGCCGTAGACTCTTGTTGGAGACAGCACATCCCGCTCCCCACCTCCATCTCTCTTCTCCCTCCTCCGTCTCTCTTCTCACTTCTCCATCTCTCTTCTCTCTTCTCCATCTGTCCTCTCTCTCAACTCCATCTCCACTTCTGCAATTTTGCTCATTCTCACCCCAGCTTTCACGTCTGTCCCCTTCTTGCATCCTATCCCACCCGTCTTCCCTCCCCCCTTTCCTGACTCTCTTCCTCCTTCTCGCCACCCCCTCACTCACTCACTCCATCTGTCTGCTCCTCCATGATGTTTCATTAACTCTCATTTAATATAACGTTATTTAATTTAGAGCTCTGTGACTCAGGACCCCTCTGCTGGGATTCCAGGGTTTGTGTGTGTGAGAGAGAAAGGGTAAATGTAGGTGTGCATGCATGCATGCATGAAAGCTGGTCTGCTTATGCTTGTATGTGTACTGTATATATGTGTGTGTGTTTATGCCCATCAGCAGTGCAGACATTTTCATTTTCAAGTCTGGTTGGCATCCCTTTCTGTCTTTCAGAAACAAACAAACTGCTGATGGTGCCAGGACAGTTATCTTTTATTCACACTGCCTAGAAAGAAGACGGAGGAGGGAGGAGAGGAGAAGAGAGGGAGGAGATGGGAGAAGATAGGGAGGAGATGGGAGAAGAGAGGACTTACAAAAATTAAAGGAGAGTGAAGAAGCGAGTAGGAGAGGCAGATTATGAAGGAAGACTAGAGAACTCTGGTATACCAATGACATAAAATGAAAGGAGAGTGAAGAAGCACGTAGGAGAGGCAGATGATAAAGGAAGACTAGACAACTCTGGTATACCAATGACATAAAATGAAAGGGCAGGGACTAGCGATTGTAGGAAGAGGGTTTCTGAAAAACATTGAATATTGCATTATTACAATACAGGGGGAAGAACAATTATTTGATACACTGCCGATTTTGCAGGTTTTCCCACTTACAAAGCATATAGAGGTCTGTAAATTTTATCGTAAGTACACTTCTACTGTGTGAGACGGAATCTAAAACAAAAATCCAGAAAAGCACATTGTATAATTTTAAACTAATTAATTTGCATTTTATTGCATGATATAAGTATTTGATCACCTACCAACCAGTAAGAATTCCTGCTCTTACAGACCTGTTAGTTTGTCTTTAAAAAGTCGTCCTGTTCTCCACTCATTAACTGTAGAAAAGACACCTGTCCACACACTCAATCAAACAGACTCCAACCTCTCCACAATCTCACCTTGTGGGGCATAAATGATCATGAGGAAGGTGAGGGATCAGCCCAGAACTACACGGCAGGACCTGGTCAATGACCTGAATAGAGCTGGGACCACAGTCTCAAAGAAAACCATTAGTAACACATTACGCCGTCATGGATTCAAATCCTGCAGCGCACGCAAGGTCCCCATGCTCAAGTTAGCGCATGTCCAGGCCCGTCTGAAGTTTGCTAATGACTATCTGGATGATCCAACAGCCCCAAAACATCACTGCTCTAGAGGAGATCTGCATGGGGGAATGGGCCAAAATACCAGCAACAGTGTGTGACAACCTAGTGAATTCATACAAAAAACGTTTGACCTCTGTCATTGCCAACAATGGGTATAAACCAAAGTGTTGAGATAAACTTTTGTTATTGACCAAATACTTATTTTCCACCATAATTAGCAAACAAATTCATAAAAAATCCTACAATGTGATCATAGTTGAAGTGTACCTGTGATGAAAATTACAGGCCTCACTCATCTTTTTCAGTGGGAGATCTTGCACAATTGGTGGCTGACTAAATACTTTTTTGCCCCACTGTATGTATGGATTACTTGGGTTGTTCTGGTGAAAATTGCATGTCAATAGCACCTTTGGAAATATATTTACAGAGAAAAATGCTGATATGTTCTATACTTATTTCACCCGCTGTATATATACCAATGAATATCTACAATTTGTCTAAATTC
Organism: Novumbra hubbsi; assembly: GCA_016801125.1. Lineage (NCBI taxonomy): Eukaryota > Metazoa > Chordata > Actinopteri > Esociformes > Umbridae > Novumbra > Novumbra hubbsi. Next base: position 2,348 of record JACXGK010007007.1, on the reverse strand, counting down.
ATAAATCGCTTGAAGTAGTTGTTTGAATGTCTTTGGATTGTATCTCTTTAACTCTCTCACTCAAAGTGGTTTTAAAGCTACAAGCCGCCTACAGACATGTTAGAAAAGATACAATGTATTCATCACATAAAACGTTTATGTAACATGATGTATTGGGCTTCCCCAATGTTGTGTTTTTGCTCTGACAGTGCATAGATTTTACTTAGACAACTGTTAGGTCAGAAATTTTTATCAAATCACCCTAACAGCACCCCAGTGCATATGTCATAAAAAACCTATTATCTATTTTGATGATATTCCTCCAATAGTTACAGACACGGTCCAAATGTCCCAGATCCTAGTCATCGCATTTTAAATCTGAGCATGACGCTTCTATTGTCAAACTCAAAACATGTTACTGTCATTGTCATCAATCCACTAGAAACCACTTTTACCACTGAGTTGCAAGCTATGCAACCATCTTAAATGAATGGGAGGTAGCAAATAGCGTAAAACCATGCTATGCAGTTAAAACAGCCAAATACACATTATAACTACAACAACCTATAAACAATAAGGGGGGCCTGTTGATGAGTAATTCCTGATTGATTTAGGAAATCCATTCTGTTCGATTTGAGTTTCTGACTGTGTGCCAATGACAGCATCTTTCCATCCCCAACGGTCTGCATTCCATTGACCTCTTTACTGCATCAATAGTGATGATGGTTAAGAAGTATGTCCAATTTCAAGTGGACTTCTTGTATGCATTCAGTTTCGAGGTCAGCATTGATCCAATGATTGGATTATACTGTATCTTGCCCCTCTGTGAAAAATATTGAGTTTTCAATCCTTTCAGTCACAAGCCCTTCTGGTATCCTGGCCTTATATCACCTTCATTTCCTTTCTTTCCCTCGACTATGAAGAAGTAATGACAATCTTAGTGCTTTGGCATTGGTTTGCACTATTTCGCCAGAAGCTTTAGTTGTCAGTTATTGTCAGCTAATATGTAAACGAGTTGGAGAGGATGTGGCTAGTTGGTTGGAGATGGGCTGAGGTTATAAAATACTCCATAATGGGCTTAAACCTACCACCATTCTGTGAGTCGTGTAGGCACTCTCTTTGAATGCGCTTCCAATGAATACTAATAAAGTAACGTGGGGCAGGAATTTTGAACCATACACTGTTTACAGGCAGGTTTAGAACATTCAGAACAGAGAAGTTTCACATTTGTAATGGTCATGCATAAACACAAAAAATGATTCACTGAATAATAACTAAACCCTACGTATCCTAGTTTTAATTCAATGCACAAAGCTTGAGGCACATTTTCTGCTGGTATTTATTTAGCAAAGGTTTCAACAACAGAAGGCATTGACCCCCAACCCCCCAACCGCAATATATGTAAATATTTCACCTACTTTTAATGGCACCACGCAATTAATCTGCATATAATGGCGATGACAGCTATGTCATAATGTTCGTAATGACCATATGTGTTTAATACCATAAACATTGCTAAACGGAAAGGATTTCTGAAGAGGAACTGCATGTTTTGCTTGTCATGATGTGGACAGTAAATTTGTCTACCATGGTTTTTGAGATGAGAAGTGACCAGGTAAGGATAAAGTAGTATAATGGTAACTGACTAATAATGGGTGTTGATTTCTGCTTTTAGAATGGCCACCCCAAAGTCCTGACCTGTTCCCCATTGAAAACATTTGGACTTGGCAGAAGAAACAAGTCTTATTTATTGTCCATGATAAATAGTTGCCTCATCAATTGCACTATAATGCCATGTTTTAAACATGCAGTGGTCCAGACCCTTAATAGAAAGCCAAATCTGGATTTAACTATTCTAAATCATTTCCAACCCGTTTCAAAATTGCCATTCCAATGAAAGGTTCTTGAGAAAGTTATTTTTCCCAGCTTTCCTGTTTAAATGATAACCATACTCTGGATATATTTCAGTCAGGTTTTAGGGCACACAATAGAACTAAGTCAGCTCTTTGTAAGGTGTTAAATGATTTATTGTTGTTTAGGGACATTGGAAACTGTGCTATTTTAATTCAGTTTGATCTTAGTAATGCGTTTGACCCAATTGAGCATACAATCCTTCTAGATTGTCTTAAGAAATTGACACTCAAGGTACTGCTGTTAACTTCATATTTAAGAGACTGAACTTTTTCTGTCAAGATTGGGAATTTCTCCTCCTCCGCATCAATCACTTGTGGGATACCTAAAGGCTCTGGCTTCTCTCGGGTTCCATCTTTCAGAAATATCTCTTACCATTGCCATGTCGATGTACCTTCCACTGGAAATTGGTGACAAAAAATCCCTGAAATCACTCACTGATTGTCTTACCGGTGTAA
>JACXGK010007006.1:5336-26852 GCA_016801125.1 Novumbra hubbsi | reverse complement strand
TACCAATGAGTCCACCGTATAGACATACCAATGAGTCCACCGTATAGACCTACCAATGAGTCCACCGTATAGACATACCAATGAGTCCACCGTATAGACATACCAATGAGTCCACCGTATAGACCTACCAATGAGTCCACCGTATAGACCTACCAATGAGTCCACCGTATAGACCTACCAATGAGTCCACCGTATAGACCTCAGCGGCCACAACTGGTGAATGAAAGGCCACAGCTAAGGATGGGTGGCTTAAGAAACTACTCGCAAACATCTAAAATCAAAAGCCTAGTATTTAAACCAAGTTATCAGATGTAAGCGAGTCCTAAACCACGAATAATGATGTGAGAGATGCGTGTACTGATCAGAGCATATTGATTTTAGGATGTATTAACATGAATGTGGGTATAAATGAGAAGGGGGGAGTGTTTGTACCTGGGACATGGGTCAATGTGTACCTTATCTTTGACTTTAGTGTATACGTTCTTTGTGGTCAATAATATATGGTGCTCCTACAGTATCTACCATCATGTATTCTGGCCTGTTCTATTTATTTTATTGGAATGGGAATCACCTTGCGATCTCTGCTGCCCGGTGGTGATTTCCAGAATCAGTTTATCCAGTACAAGGATTTGTTTGGTGTAGCATCAAATCAAAATGTACTTAAAGACCATTTATGACCAATAAAGAAGAACAGTAGACATTACAGTAGATTTAACAGTAGACATTACAGGAGATGTTGCAGTAGACAATACAGTAGATTTAACAGTAGAAATGAAAGGAGATGTTACAGTAGACAATACAATAGTTTTAATGATAGACATTACAGGAGATGTTACTGTAGACATTACAATAGATGTAATTGTAGACATTACAGGAAATCTTACAGTAAACAATACAGTAGATTTAACAGTAGACATAACAGGAGATGTAACAGTAGACATTTCAGTAGATTTAACGGTAGACATTACAGGAGATGTTACAGTATACCATACAGTAGATTTAACGGTAGACATTACAGGGGATGTAACAGTAGACATTACATTAGATTTAACGGTAGACATTACAGCAGATGTAACAGTATTCATTACGTGTAGATGTGGCGATCCCACAAAATGGCCCATCTCAACAGTTGGTGTGAATGTTACCCTTTCCTTTTCATTTTACGAAACGCCGTCCCATTATACCCACATGAAGTGAAGGAAGTGAGAGAATGCAAGAATAATAAACTATGTAAGCTTATCACTACATCTATAAAACTCTAAGAGTCAAAACTATTTTTCATTTTGAAACATTCCAGTACGATTCGTGTCTATGGGAAAACCACGTGGCTGATTTCAACCGCGGCCATGAATTGGCTTCGTTTCAATTAAAAATGTAATTCGTCACGTAATCAATATCGATGGAATAGCGTTACACATGATAATTTTCTCTTGCTAGGTGACGGTTTATCTGCTGTTCGTCTGCGTCTTCCTCCCCTCTCATCCCTGCCCGCGCGGCCCCGTCTGCACCATCGCAATGATCCACAATATTCATGTTCTGTGGTGTAGCTCGCTCTCTTGCTCCCCCAGCTGATAGTGACGTAGACGTGTGTGTCTGTGTGACTTTTGGAGAAGGGGGCGGTAAGAGAGGCGTGCTGGGGCGAGAAGCATTGCTCACTTAAGATTAGCTATTTGAACAGCAAGACAACTGCGATGCTTCCGAATAGAGACATGTCATCTTTAGAATTGAATGGTGGAAAATACTACATTCAATCAGATTCGTAGGGTGTCTTATGGACATTTGAAAATCTGCAGCTTCCAACAGTATGTATGCCAAAATGATTTCCATTTATTATCAAATGGAATATTTGCCAATGCTTTATTTGAGGTCGTAACGTTCGTTAAAGCCTTGGTCGCCTATTTCGCGAGACTAGTGTGACATTTTTTTAATTAATATTTTAAGTTGATAATCGTACTGGACAGAAGACGAATTGCACAGCTATACCGAGACCTTCATTCTAAATATTGTCTGCGTGAACGCAGAGGAGACGAGGGGAGGAGGCGACCACTTCGCTTGCGGGAAGAAACATTTGGTTTGCATGGATTCGGATTGTAACATTCCATCGCTATCAACGGCTTCGACCTCAGAATAACCGTTTTACGGTTTTGGTCTGTCTGTCTGACCACTGACAGTGGGCTTTTACCGGGCTAACAGCTAGAGGGTAGAAGAGCGAGCCATCACTTCTCAGTTTTGATCGATCGGTCGGATACAGAACAGGCTTGAGGACTAGCTTGATTGTGCGTGAGGAAACCAATATAGCCTCTGGGGTATTCTTTCAACGGTAAGAGCCTCCGCAAGAGAACACGTTTGACTCAGGAGGAGGAGGAGGTGCTATCACAAACGATATAACAGTTAACAGCTGACCAAATAGATACATCTGGGTAAAGAAAGGTCGATTGGAGAGAGGCATTGCGCGGTGTCGTCCCAAAACACTCCAGGATACCGATAGGCCTTCAGGTAGGCTGTAATGAAATGAATTTGCCTAGGTCTCGGTTGTGGCAATAACTCAATAATCCGCATGCAATAGGGCTCCTTCGAGGACCGGCTACAGCGTTTCTGGGGAGCGGTGCATACAGACTACTACGGATATCCTAGAGGCGGCATTATTGAAATTGTGACGCGTTCGGTGTGCTTCATGTTCTTGCCTATGATAATTCATTACGCCCACCTATAATGAAGCCAAAGGCGGTGTGTTCCTTAAACCCACCCGCAACTCATTCCCCGCTTGCGCTTGACTATTCGTTACTAGGGGGGATGGCTTGATATCCTCACAGGAAAACGTTACCTCGCGCTATTCCTTATGAACCCGTCCTTGTCAATTTAGAGTTGAGGATGATGCTTTGGATTCGTGATCTCTGTTGAGTAAAGCGGTGTGCCATGCTAAACCAGAAGAGCCCCATCAGTGCGCCGCCTCTCCGGATGCTGAATGTTTGCATGCACAGAAACAACAATAACTCTGTTTTGTCCACACCCCGTGACAGTTAAATCACAGCTGAAACGCATGGCTACACATATGATATGGCCAGAAGGTTTATTTCTGATAGTGAAGGTTTCCCCCTTAGAAAAAAGATCAATAACTATTCTTTGGGTGTCATCTTAGAGGAACCTATGAAATAAATAATATTTTTGTTTCAGGGTTCAAGCATTTCAGAAATCTAGATAACTCCAAAAAAGGCTTTTCCTTTGGAAGAATTTTACCCCGTTGGACCCCAAAACCCCTTCCCTCACTCCCCCAAAGACTGTAGTAGCCTGCTGCAGTGTTGCCACAGGACTACAGGATACTAGTTTAGGGCATACACTTGGTTTACTGGGTCCAGGCTATATGTGTCACTGGTTATTATTTTCATAATGGCAGTTGGGTGGTAGGTTTGGCCTGCTGTATCTACGGCAGCCCGGGGATTGCCTCTCAGGTAAAAGAAAATTGGATGTGTCTGTAACTGAGAAGGAAAAAAAACAGCGTTATGGATGATTGATTTAGCAACAGCTGAGGCTAGCTGTCCTACGTTGTCTGCTGAGTTAGTACTTACAGGCCTCTCAAATAGCCAACTCAAAAGAGACCCTCTCTGCAAAATAGGGAAAGGGATCCTTCGGCCTCCGTCTCAGTTTCTCTTTCAAACACCCGCAGAGGCACAGAAGTCGCATGTTGTCATGTGTATCAGAGCTCATTTACGTCCGGCGGTGCCAGCTGTGTGAGGGCTGGGAGAGGGGAAGGCTGTGGGTGTGGAGAGGGGAAGGCTGTGGGTGTGAAGAGGGGAAGGCTGTGGGTGTGGAGAGGGGGTGGAGAGGGGAAGGCTGTGGGTGTGGAGAGGGGAAGGCTGTGGGTGTGGAGAGGGGGTGGAGAGGGGAAGGCTGTGGGTGTGGAGAGGGGGTGGATAGGGGAAGGCTGTGGGTGTGGAGAGGCTTGGGGTTTGAGTTAGTCCATACAGTTCTGGTCCAAATACTTTTGGTTCATACACTTCTGTTCCATACAGTGTTGGCTCATATAGTTCTGATCCATATAGTTTGGTCCATATACTGTTGATCCATATAGTATTGGTCTATATAGTGTTAGTATATTTAGTGTTGATCCATAAAGTATTGGTCCATATAGTGTTGATCCACAACGTATTGGTCCATATAGTGTTCATCCATAAAGTATTGGTCCATATAGTGTTCATCCATATGGTTCTGGTCCATATAGAGTTGGTTCATGTACTCTTGGTCTCTATAGTGTTGGCCCATGCAGTGCCTTAAGGGACAAGATGCCATTTAGGAATCAGAAACGACTCCTCCGTGTTCATGAGAGGATGTCACCAGATGGACAGATGATGTCCTAGACAAGGTACAACAGACATAACAACACCATACAGGCCTATGTTCTTATGTTAGATTAAACTAAGAGGCAATTATTGGTTTGTGAACCATGTTATTTGGTAGTTAGGGAAGTACACATGTGATGGTGTCTGCCTTATGTTTTGATCATAATTGTGTTTTCTAGACTAGCATTCTGCTACCGCTACCGCATAGATTGGCTGAACGGTAAGCGCCATGTTGTACAAAAACTGTGGTTCTGATTGGTTGACCAGTCCTTTGGGTGTTGGGTTTCAGTCCCCATTGTGCTGGATGGGATAATGACTTAAGATCTTATGCAATTTAAATGACATGATATTTTTTTGGGACCTTGACCTGCTGATGTGTTTGTGACCTTTTATGATGTTAACTGTTATGTGTCCGTGACCCGTCCTGACGTAAACTGCTAAGTGTCTGTGTCCCCTCCTGACATTAACTGCCAAGTGCCATGACCCCTCCTGGTGTTAACTGCTAAGTGTCTGTGACCCCTCCTCACATTAATTACTAAGTGTTCGTGAGCCCTCCTGGTGTTAACTGCGAAGTGTTCGTGACCCCTCCTAATGTTAACTGCTAAGTGTCCGTGGCCCATCCTGATGTTAACTGGTACGTGCCGTGACCCCTTCTGACATTAACTGCTAAGTGTCCGTAACCCCTCCTGACGTTAATTGTTAAGTGCTGTGACCCATCCTGTCATTAAGTGCTAAGTGCAGTGACCCCTCCCGACATTAAGAAAACCAACATGTTCTGTTAATGAACTGCACATTAATGAGTTCCTTTACTATTCAGCACAGTTCTAAGACTTGTTGTTGTTTACTTAGCTTTGTTTATTTTTGGCTCTGATGAGAAACACACAGACTGGCGCCTGTCCACACAAACACACAGACATAAACACAGACCCTTTCCCCCAACAGGCACAAACACACACACACATACACACACAGACCCACACTTACTCCAGCACAAAGAAAAACCCACAAAGACCATAACAGACTTAAAAATCATCAACACCTAGTTGTTGTAACCATCTCTTTTAGGGCTAGCATTACATCTTTGAAGCATGCCAGATTCTGCCGAGGAGGCCTCTGCAGAGTTTTGTATAGCTTTGTAAAGATTATGCTCGCTCTACTCTAAATCCAGGAAGGATTTTTGGCGCTTGAGTTGGTGCAAAAATCTGCATTTATTTCTTAAAAAGGCTCCATTGTTTCCTTTATTTTTAAGAATTTCAATTCCTACAGCTTGGTTTGGAAACAATTAGGTGCACTATTCGATCCGTAACGTGAAAGGTTGGTATCAAGCTCAGTGCTGTGATTGTGGTCTCTGAATGCAAGAAAATTACCTTTCAATATCGTGAAAGGTAACTGAACTTAGGTGTAGCAGATTGAATTGAATCCTAAATATGTTTATCTCGGAAAACAAACATACTCCTATTGCCTGCTGCTTAAGCCTCTTTTTTTTTTCTTAAACAATAACTGTGATTAGGTAGGTGAGACTAATTTCATGTTGTAATAATGCGAACCCAAACACTGTTCTATTGCTGTGGCAGTAGAACAGGCTGCGCTGTTGGATCCATGACCAATGGAGGCTTGGGGCCCCACCTGGCTGTCTGTGATGGCGTTTTGAGGCCTAGTTACCTTCCCTGTCTCCCCCTCCTTCTCCTTGCCACCCTCCCCTTACCGCCCCATATGCCCCCCCCATGCTTCTCACATTCAAAGTAAATAAATTTTTTTGGTAAATTCTTTGGTAAATTTTAGGTTTAATTCAAGCCCAGTCTGTGTGTTCATTTGACCACGGGAGAACTGGCCAATGCATGTGTACTGCAATGCAGGTTTGATTGAATCGAAAGCTTATGTGTGCTGTGTGCAATAGCCTGAGGACGAGGGTTAGTGTCAATGCGACACTCTGGACTCCTGCTGAGGAAGCTGTTTGGTGTGTGTGTGGGAGTGTTAGTGTGTGTTCCCCTGGAGACTCCACCGCGTTGCACGGTAGTTTGTAAAACCCACAGTGTACCGGATGTACTACGAACACATATGAGTCATTGGTACGTCCTGGGAACGTCACAAGACTGTCTCGGTTTGCTTGATGTCATTACGACTTTGCCTGTTAGCTGGGTAGTGGGCTGTCGTGTAGATTTAACTGAAGCTCAAAATACTGCTTCTGAAACACAATTTGAATTGGTGAGAACAGAGTTCTGACACATTATTTGAAATGGAGAAAGCAAGGTTAAAACCATTTTTCGTACCGAAACAGTGTCTACATTACAGTGTTACAAAGATGTTTATTCAAGTCATGGACTGAACCTCTATCACTCAGTTGTGTTGTTGCCAACTTTCTACAGACTATAGAATGTCCAGAGGTTGAATGGATGGCTAATGACTTTAAACGGGCTAATTAAACTTTTGTCTGAATTACACTACAGGGTTTTATTAACACGATGACATTACTGAAGTATTCAAATGTTTAGAACAAAACAGAGCCATCGTTGCTGTTCTCATTATGTCCTAAAATGTACTTTAAATGACGTAAAAAATAGCTAGCTAGCTGACGTTGTACCTGGATCATGGTGACAATTTTTTTAGCTGACCATTATCCAATATCAAATAAAATGCACCGATTTTATTCACATTTTCTAGCACCAGCACCTTTTAGTTTTCTCAGAAGAACTGTAGGCACATTTTGCAGATTGCACATTTCAGAAATGCGCCAAGTAAACTCACCAAAATAATAGGCTATGGCATTAACGCCGATATGTTTGTATTTAGAAAGAGTTTTAACTTTGGTGCCAGTTGAAACCAGTCTGGCAGAAAATAACACATTTAGTGTGCTAGCTAAGATAACTACCTTGCTGGTTAGATATCTGACCTCAGGACTATGTTAGGTGGCTACATAGTCAGCTAACATTAACAACATGAGAATTAGCAGAAGTGTCTTTTTCAACTTTAACTTGACTTAAGATCGGGCTTTGCAAGCTGCTCGTGGTCAAACCACCGTGCCTACTCCTTCACAGGTGACTTCAGAGTAGAATTATTATGTTTACTGAACTGCGTAGCGCGCACTCATTTAGACAACCACCTCTTTGAGCAACTCTTAGCCGTGGTAAATGGACCATAACCCCCCCCCCGCCCGTGCCTTATTGCTCAAGCATAACACGTCTATATGTCCTATAGCTAAAATTATACCTCAAATGTTGTTCAGGGTCAGTTATGTCTCTCCTTTTCTCTTATCTCTCCATCGTTCACTTTTACCCTCTCTAACTGTGTCTCTCTGTCTCTTTTACTGTGTGTCACTGTTCAGTTGCCGCAAGGTACCGGCCACGGCCCAGTGCTGGATCCCAGGGCTGCCATCAGAGTGCTACGGACCTGCCGGACCAGAGAGGGTGGATGGAGCGCTTCAGGCCGAGGCTGACAAGGACGGGGCTCAGGCTCAAGACGGGGTCATGGTCCTCCTCCTACCCAGCATGCCTTTGGTTGGCCTTGCTCTCTGTGGCTGCTGCCTTCCTGTGCGCCGAGGGTACCCACACCACCCATAGCCCTGCCACCACAGACTCCCACAATGCCACCTGTTCCGAGGGCACGTCCCGGTGCAGGCCGGGCATCGTCCTGCCTATCTGGTACCCGGAGGACCCATCCATGGGGGATAAGATTGCACGGGTCATTGTCTACTTCGTGGCTATGATCTACATGTTCCTGGGGGTGTCCATTATAGCAGACCGCTTCATGGCGGCCATTGAGGTCATCACATCCCAGGAGAAGGAGATCATCATCAAGAGAGCCAACGGAGAGACTACAACTGCCACGATTCGAGTCTGGAACGAGACGGTATCCAACCTCACCCTGATGGCCCTGGGTTCCAGTGCTCCAGAGATCCTGCTGTCGGTCATCGAGGTCTGCGGTCATGAGTTCCAAGCCGGCGAGCTGGGGCCGTCCACCATCGTTGGCAGTGCTGCCTTCAACATGTTTGTGATCATCGGCCTGTGTGTGTCTGTGATCCCCGAAGGCGAGACGAGAAAGGTCAAACATCTCAGAGTGTTCTTTGTGACAGCTGCCTGGAGCATCTTTGCCTACATCTGGTTATACATGATCCTGGCAGTGTTCAGCCCCAACGTGGTCCAGATTTGGGAGGGGCTACTCACCCTGGCCTTTTTCCCAATCTGCGTCATCCTGGCCTGGGTGGCTGACCGACGACTCCTCTTCTACAAGTTCATGCACAAGAAGTATCGCGCTGACCACCACCGCGGTGTCATCATTGAGACCGAGCACGAGCGATCCAAAGGCATCGAGATGATGGACGGCGGGGGGAAGATGGCCAACTCGCACTTCGCCCACGACGGAGGCCCCTCCCACAACCTTATTAGCCTGATTGAGGGTAAGGAAGTGGACGAGTCCCGACGGGACATGATTCGCATCCTGAAGGATCTGAAACAGAAGCACCCGGAGAAGGAGATGGACCAGCTGGTGGAGATGGCCAACTACTACGCCCTGTCCCACCAGCAGAAGAGCCGAGCCTTCTACCGCATCCAGGCCACCCGCATGATGACCGGGGCGGGCAACATCCTGAAGAAGCATGTCGCGGAGCAGACCAAGAGGACGGCCAGTGCGCAGGAGGTGTGCGTTGTGGGCGACGAGCCAGAGGAGTACGTGTCGCGGGTCACCTTCGAACCCGCCGCGTACCAGTGCCTGGAGAACTGCGGCGCTGTGCTGCTGGCCGTGGCCAGGACTGGCGGCGACATGGCCAACACGATCTACGTGGATTACAAGACGGAGGACGGCTCGGCCAACGCCGGCGCGGATTACGAGTTCACCGAGGGCACCGTGGTGTTCAAGCCCGGGGAGGTCGTCAAGGAGATCAGCGTTGGGATCATTGACGACGACATATTCGAGGAGGACGAGCACTTCTTTGTGCGCCTGAGCAACGTGCGGATCCTGGACTTGGACGAGGACGACACGCTCCTGTCCCCAAACTCTCTCCCGTACCCCAAAGCCGTCCTCGGGTTTCCGGCCTTCGCCACGGTCACCATCCTGGATGATGACCACGCTGGGATATTCACCTTCGAGAGCGACACATGCCACGTGAGCGAGAGTGTGGGCGTGATGGAGGTCAAGGTGCTGAGGACTTCGGGCGCGAGGGGCACGGTCATCCTGCCATATCGCACCATGGATGGGATCGCCAAAGGAGGAGGGGAAGACTTTGAGGACACCTACGGGGAATTGGAGTTCAAGAACGATGAGACTTGGTAAGAGAATCTTACTTTATTTTTATTTCGCTGACTGATTTATTGACGTGAAGCTGCTGACAGATTTATTGTTGTCCAGCCGGGAACAACCCTACATAAAAGGTGGTTGATTGATAGGACGCCGATCAACCGTTCCATTAACTGGGAAGCAGTGTTTTTTCCCCCTCATGTTTATTAGTCTGATATGGCATGGTGACATGACAGGATGTATGTTTGGTGTCACCAATATCCTGTACCCTCTTTGTGTCTTTGGATGGTATTTGCTATTCATCACAACTGTGTATATGTGTGCAGTTGTAATTGGATGGCTTTCATCCAACACAGTGAAAGACTCAACCTTTTCTAGTAGTTTGACAGAGTAATAGAGACCCTTAATATTTGTGGAACTTTCTTTATATTATTTTATTAGAAGTCATAAACAACCTCCCCTTAAGTTCAGTGGGTATAGATTTAGGTCTGCTTGAGAATGGAACTGTGGTCAGAGACTGAGATCCGCTTTAGAATGAAACCCAGGGTCAGAGACTGATGTCTGCTTTAGAATGGAACGTGGGGACAGAGACTAATGTCCGCTTTAGAATGGAATCATGGTCAGAGACTGAGGTCCGCTTTAGAATGGAACCTGGGACAGAGACTGAGGTCTGCTTTAGAATGGAATCGTAGTCAGAGAATGAGATCCGCTTTAGAATGGAATCGTGGGCAGAGACTAAGGTCCGCCAGAGAATGGAACCTAGGGACAGAGACTGAGGTCTGCTTTAGAATGGAATCGTGGTCAGAGTTGGTTTTACAATGGACCAAGGTAGTAACCAGGGAGTCAACATTGGGGACCAAATCATATGGGGGTCAGAAAAACATTGCCCAGCGATATCATATCAGTCATCGATATTTGCCCCTTTTCTCACTCCCATGTCACTCTCCTTGCCCTGTCTCGATCTCCCTCTCTCACTTCACTCTGAACGCACCTGAGTGAAAATGAAATATTATTAAGTAAACAAGTGTTGTTTCTTGCCATGATGTTCAGGGATAGATTACTAACCATTTCTGATCAGAATGGCAATGATCATTTTATTATTATTAAGCAATGTCTCAACTCTTGTGCTACTGTATAATTCTATTATCTGACTGGTACTTATTTTCTCTTAACTTATTTTCTGAGGATGCCAAAAAAACTGACGAATGTCACTGCCACCCTACCTCTTGTTCATGATGACAACCACTGTGAATGACAGCTGACTAATGAAGCTGTTCGCGCAGACACTAATAATGCTGTTTATCATAAGCTAATACAACTATAGAGTATACTCTACGAATATGCAACGAAAATGAAAACGACCTTTGTCTGCATAAATTACACTTGCAGCGCTACATGAACGATTCGCACTTTACTCACGTGGGCCTTCTGACAATTCAAACAAAATACAGACGTTAGTTGAATATACACGAGTCCCATTGGTAGTCGCTGAGTGAATGTGTGGCTAATAAACCTTCCAGGTATTTTAGGAATGATAGATAACGTTAGTAATGCACTCGCAAATCGGCCCGTTTTATAAACCCGGCAATTACTGAAATATTATTTCCACAATTACAGTTCTCGAGTAAAATAACGTGTTGACGTTAAAACTATCGCAATCGACTGGAAGATAACCTACGTGACACTCATACAACACTCTAGTTTTCCACTTTTTAATACATTCGAAAGCAATGAAATAGAAAGAGAGTACAGTGCTTGACATTGATTGTAGCTACCGACAGCCAGAGCCACCAGCAAGCCACCGACGTCTTCTGCTGGGGCACGGCAACCCCACCTGGACAAACCACACGCAGATCTGCAATAAACCGTAAAACTAGAGCTGGTAGTAAAATAATGGCAATGAGTTAAGTTGTGATTATGTTTATATTTGCTACTGGTTATTTTTGGACGGCGGTGCATAGTTGCCTGTCGTAGCATAGCACGTTTTAATTTAATTTATAATATATATATATATCTAACTTAACTTTGTCATCTCTTATGCATCTCAGTAACTTCTGGCTGCACTGAGAACGCTTATCTCTGCAGAAACAACGTGATCTAACTAGATGTGGAGGAGATTGGGACTCAGGTCCGCCCAGATGATATCCATCTTGATGGGTATCGATATGAACCGTTGACTTTTTGAGCGTGAAACTCTTTTCTCTGTGATTACGGAGCTGAGCCACGCTGTAGTGGTAAGTGCTGTGCTTCCCTCAGCTTCCCTGGCACGGCAGAGGGCCCGCAGAGGAGCTGTGGAGGGAACAGACTTGCTGCTCTGACCTGAGAGGCGCAACGCAGAAACACAATGACGGATCGATAGAACCAGCGTTGCCTCACGATGCAGTCAACATCACCTTCCGTAATATGCGCACGGGGCAAGGACACACACACACACACACCTACACAGCCCACACACACATGCACACACCTTAGAATGCAGACAGCAGACAGAATAGCACTTCCCTAGTAATAGTCGTTCTGTATGTCACAGTATATCTGTCTTTCTGTCTCTCACTTACACTTACACTCACACAAACACACACAGGCGGACACACACCTTAGAATGCAGACAGCAGAACAGCACTTTCCTAGTAATTGTCTGTCTCTATATCACACCTCAACAGAATCTCTGTCTCTTTCACTCTCACACACACACACATAGAGAGACACAGACACATGCACAAACTACATACTCACAGACAGATATACAAGTCAATAGCATCCCCAGAAGCCCCATGAGGAGGATGCTGGAGGACCCCCCTGGAGTAGACCCACTCCCCTGGGGTACACTCACGCCCTGGGGTAGACCCACTCCCCTGGGGTACACTCACGCCCTGGGGTAGACCCACTCCCCTGGGGTACACACCCCCAGGGGTAGACCCACTCCCCTGGGGTACACTCACCCCCAGGGGTAGACCCACTCCCCTGGGGTACACTCACCCCCAGGGGTAGACCCACTCCCCTGGGGTACACTCACCCCCAGGGGTAGACCCACTCCCCTGGGGTACACTCACGCCCTGGGGTAGGCCCATTCCCCTGGGGTACACTCACGCCCTGGGGTAGACCCACTCCCCTGGGGTACACTCACCCCCAGGGGTAGACCCACTCCCCTGGGGTACACTCACGCCCTGGGGTAGGCCCACTCCCCTGCTTTAGCCAGGGCAGGTAGTTCACTCAGCTAGTTGAAGCAGTGTCATTTGTTTTGGTCATGTATGGCTGCCACTGGAACTTGCTCACTTGTCTTCATTGATGACCTAACTGCTGACATTAGTGGAATTCATTTTGAAATGTACAGGGAGGTCCTGTCTGCTCAGATATGACCTAATGGCTTTTAACTCATCGGAAACCGCTTTACCCATGTATGAGGACAATAAACTCAAACACACTGCCATAGCTACAGGGGAGATTTTCAGTGCAGAGAAGTTTTAGGGTTCTTGATTGGGCAAGTCAATCACCCAATGCTGGAACCAACTGAGGTCCATTTAGGCCATTGGCATACTGACAACCAGACTGAAAAAGTTAAAAGCAAACAGGAACAGGACGGCTACAGTAAGAGCAACGCCATCGGTCATTGCGTACAAAGAACACACAAGAAAAAGTATGACTACCTTCATGCACAAATGTCAAAATACTTTTGGTTGCGGGACTGTGTTGAAATCATGATGCTGTCATGTTTAAGGGTGCACGCATAACACTTAATTTTCCCTTGATTGACATAATCCTGCGTGGTACATATCAAACTTGCTAGTTTGTATTCTGTAGCTAGAAAAATGATTATGAATTCATGAAATGCTAGCGTTTTATTTTCTCTTTCTCTTCCTGTTGTGCACGGTTTAACCGGAAGTCATCAAAGTAATTAAAGCTGTACTTCTGTTGTGCATAGTTTTTACAATAGTCAATTAAGTAATTAAAGCTTTACTTCCTGTAGTGCATAGTTTAACAACGGTCATTGAAGTAATTAAAGCTTCACTTTCTGTAGTGCGTGGTTTAACCAGAGGTAATTAAAGCTTCACATCCGGTTGTGTATGGTTTAACAAAAGTCATGAAATTAATTAAAGCTTCACTTCCTGTTGTGCATGGTTTAACCAGAAGTCTTAGAAAACCTCATGGTGTGATGGTCACTCACCACAGTGCCGTTTATACCCTCTACTCAGCATTAATTGCTTTGACTAAATGAGCGTTTAGCTTTGCTCCCCGTCTCTGACTGTATGTGTGTGGCTATGTGGGAATTTGTTCTGCTCCATGATTAAGGAGTAAGCAGGAACAGGGTTTTATGGATCTCCTCAGGCACAATTAGTCTGCATTATGCTCTTTCTGATCCTCCCTGTCCCCTGTTCCTCCTCCTTCCTTCTCTATCTGTTCCTCGGTTCTCCCTCTCTGTCTTTTTCTTTTGCCACTGATTTACAGGCATTGTCTATTTGTCCCTTTTGACACAACTTCCGGGCTCGTTTTTATTTAGTTGGTTGCGGCTGCATCAGTGTGCTGATCTGGAGCTGTGGAATACATCACATCGTCCCCGTCACTGCTCACTGTCAGCCAGATAACGGGCTCCAGAGAGAACATGAGGTTTTAATAGGTTTTATTGGAGCTCATAGACCCCCAGAACCTCATCCAGGGTCCAGGAAGATTCCTCAACAACTGCTTCGTGAAATTCAGTGATCGGACTTCTTTTGAAAAGAGCCCACTGGAGGAATTATGCAAGTTATGATGGTGTCAGTCACACAAAATTACAGACAAACATTGCTAATATTAAGGGACCAGAAACAAATGTTAGACATTTATATGGGTTGATGAATGAAAGGATGGATATATGGGTGAAAAGATGGAATATTGAACAGGTGTTCCGTGCAGTTGGCCATTCCTTATCTGCAGAGCGGTTTGCTTCCCTTTTCAATCTATTTAATTCAGGAAACAAACAGAAATCCCAATACCAATTGGTTAAAATGGTGGTTCATTTGGAGCATGAAATTATTTGTAGCATGAAATTAGGTGAACAGGTTCATGAATAGAACCAATAATAACATAAACCACAACGCTAAAATTAACTGTGTTAAACAGGAAACTACAATTAATAAGTCGATACTAAGAAACCAATCTTAACTGAAGCGCTTACTCCAGGACTATATAGTCTGTGTCCAGGAAACCCGGTTTCCCTTCAGAACCAGGTCGATGTGTGGTGTGTTTTAATTAAGTGAGAATGTCTTTGTCCTTCCTTGTTCTGAAGGGCTAGACACAACCCTGAGTTTTACTGGTAATTACTGGCTGTAAGAGATTACAGGAAATTATTTTCAAAAACCTTCGTGCCTCTCTGTTTTTCTATGTGCCTCTTTCCCATTGCACCCACCTCCCCCTTTCACCTGCCTCCCCCTTTCACGTCCTCCCCCTTTCACCACCTCCCCCTCCCTCTTTCTCCCACTCTTTGTATTTCCCTTCCTCTTTTTTTCCCTCTCAGTTTCAGTATTGTATCTATTCTCAGGGAAGTCTACTCTACTCAATTCCAAATAGCACCATATTTCCAATATAGTGCACTAGTTTATACCTGGGCCTCATGAGAGCCCCATTAGAAGTAGCATATATAGGGAATAGGGTGCTATTTGGAACAGACC
This sequence comes from Novumbra hubbsi, assembly GCA_016801125.1. Classification (NCBI taxonomy): domain Eukaryota; kingdom Metazoa; phylum Chordata; class Actinopteri; order Esociformes; family Umbridae; genus Novumbra; species Novumbra hubbsi. Next base: position 11,641 of record JACXGK010007006.1, on the reverse strand, counting down.
TAATATTCATTTGCACTTTAGTTTCACACCAAACAAGGGTGTGGGGGGAGGGTGTTAAAGGCAACTCCTGTGTGTGTGTGAAAAAAAACGTCTACCGTTTCTATTAAGCCATTTTTGCATACAGTTTTATCCGTTTGTTGAATCCAACACATGCCCCACAGAGAGCACAGAAAGTGGCTCTGCGAAGGCTGCATTCCAACTGTGCCCCTCTACCACATCATAATCCAACCGTGCCCCTCTACCACGTCATAATCCAACTGTGCCCCTCTACCACGTCATAATCCAACTGTGCCCCTCTACCACGTCATAATCCAACTGTGCCCCTCTACCACGTCATAATCCAACCGTGCCCCTCTACCACGTCATAATCCAACCATGCCCCTCTACTGTGTTTTAATCCATCCGCGCCCCTCTACCACGTCATAATCCAACCGTGCCCCTCTACTATGTCTTAATCCATCTGCGCCCCTCTACCACGTAATATTCCAACCATGCCCCTCTACCACGTCATAATCCAACCATGCCCCTCTACCGTGTCTTAATCCATCCGCGCCCCTCTACCGTGCCCCTCTACCACGTCATAATCCAACCGTGCCCCTCTACCGTGCCATAATCCAACCGTGCCCCTCTACCGCGTCTTAATCAAACTGTGCCCCTCTACCGCATCTTAATCCAACCGTGCCCCTCTACCGCGTCTTAATCCAACTGTGCCCCTCTACCGCATCTTAATCCAACCGTGCCCCTCTACCGCGTCTTAATCCAACTGTGCCCCTCTACCTCTTCCTAATCCAACTGTGCCCCTCTACCGCTTCTTAATCCAACTGTGCCCCTCTACCGCGTCTTAATCCAACCGTGCCCCTCTACTACGTCATAATCCAACATTATTACATCTTTGCCCAATAGACATTTATCAGCCATGGATAAACGTCAGCACGTCAAGTTAATTGGTGAGATTCTGTTGTTCTTGTCACATTTACATGTTCATGCTGAGTGGGTAAGACACACACACACTCACACACACACACACAGGTTGAGTGGTAATAAATATGCTGTCCCTGCGTTTGTTTGTCCCAGGTGACCAGAAGGAGAAAGCAATTAAACTAAAGCTTATTCATCACACAATCTAGAGCAGGGTGTGGTGCCACACGGAGGGTGTGTGAGTTAGTGTGTGTGTGTGTGGGTGCTTGTGTGAACGGGGATCATACACTGTCGATGCTGTGACGGTTCTCCCTGTCTAACAGGTTGAGTATTGAGCTAAAGACAGACAAAAACCAACCCTCATTAACCGTGATGGAGAACCGTGTCCTGACGGACACAATCTGAACTGTGTGACGTGCCGTCCACACCTTCCTCGTCCTCGACGTATCTTCTTATCGGTCTTTCCAGCGTTTTCCGCGTGTGTAAGGCGAGGCCGCCTCCCCTCTTTACCCTGACGCCAAAGCCCTTAGCCCAATCGCGTACGGCACCAAAAGACATGGAACATATGTGTGTGTGTGTGTGAACCGACAGAGCGGGCAAACTGCCCCTGGAGTCTCTGCGCCCTCCTTGAGTAGAGCCCAGTTAGAGAGGCCTTTCCCAGCTGCCTTGCCAACCACCTCCGAGTCAGTTATGGATCTGGATTCTGTTAGAAAGGTCACTGTTGGAATACGGACAGAACACAACTCAGCATTAGGACTAAAAATCAATATGGTCCAGGTCAGAGAACAGCGGTGGGAGGAGGTAGGGAGGAGGTGCAGAGCTTGGTGGGGGTGGCAGGGAGGTGGTGCGGAGGGTGGTGAGGGTGTCAGGGAGGTGGTGGGGAGGGGTGCGGTGGCAGCGAGGAGGTGGGGAAGGGTGGGGTGGCAGGGAGGAGGTGGGGAGGGGTGGCATAGTAACAGGTTCAGGTGAAATAGTGGTTGAAACAGGACAGAATATAAATGAAGCGTAAAACAGAACTGGGGTGAAATAACCAGAATACTCAAACCATTTCTCCTGGTCTTTTTCTCACCAGTCTAAGTTCACTCATGTGGTCCAGTCAGTCACGGTTGTAGCTCGGTGTTGGGTTCTGGCCCGCTATGAATCCGCGGAATGAGATGGTGGAGCCTCTTCTGACACTCAGACCTTTGACCATGGGCCGGTATTGAATAACCGCTTGGCTCTAAAATGAGAACGTCACGGAACGTCAGAGGGGTTCTATGTGTTCACCGTTTTCACAGACAGTTCTAATTATTTGTAATCAATTTTTAATTATTATAAATATATTTGTACATATAATGTAGGTTTTAAATTGCAACTGGTAGTCTGCATTTTTTTGCTTAGACTCGAGGGGTAACATAAAAAATGACACCCTGATCTCAGTAGGCTCCACGGATTAAATTGAAGGTTAGATATCCATAAATAACATACACTAGGACAAAAGTATTGGGACACCTATTGGGACACCTACACATTACACAGGAGCTTGTATGACATCCAATTCTAAATTCATAGGCAATAATATTGAGTTGGTCCCCCTTTGCAGCTAAAACAGCTTTCCCTCTTCTGGGAAAGCTTTCTACAATCTCTGTTCTAGTTCATCCCAAAGGTGTTCGATAGGGTTGAGGTCAGGGCTCTGTGTGGGCCAGTCAAGTTCTTCCACGCCAAACTCATCTAACCATGCCTTTTTGGTCCTTTCTTTTTTGCACTGGGGCACAGTCATGCTGGAACAGAAAAGGGCCTTCCCCAAAATGTTCCCAAAAATTTGGAAAGAGATCATTTTCAAAATTGTATTAGGCTGAGGCATTCAAATTTCCCTTCAGTAGAACTAAGGGACCTATAGGCCAGGAAAACAAGCTCATAGCAGTATCCCTCCTCAACCAAACTTTACAGTTGTCACAATGCAGTCATGCAGGAAGCATTCTCCTGGCATTCGCCAAACCCAGACTTGTCCATCCGACTGCCAGGTAGAGAAGCGTGATTTGTCACTCGAACACGATTCCACTGCTCCAGAGTCCAGTGGCGTCATGCTTTACACCACTCTATCCGACGCTTGGCATTGTGCTATCGCTGCTCGACTATAGAAGCCATTGCCATGAACCTCCCCGCGCACAGTTTTAGTGCTGATGTTAATGCCAGAGGAGGTTTGGCAACTTTAGTGCACTATGCGCCTCAGCACTTGGCGACCACGTCCTGCAACTCAACGTGGTCTTCAGATTCATGGCTGAGTTGCTGTGGTCCCCAAATGCTTCCACTTTCAGAAATACCCCTTACAGTTGACAGTGGAATAGCCAGGAGAGAGGACATTTCACAAACTGACTTGTTGCATTGGTGGCTCTTTAGAACGACCCGTTCTTTCACAAATGTTTGTAAAGGCAGACTGCGTGGCTAGGTGCTTGATTTTATAAACCTGTGGCAAAAGGACTGAGTGGTAAAACCTGAATTCAATGATTAACGATGACTTTTGACAACTGACTATTTTATCAGAACCCACCTGAAGCACATTGAGTGTGTTTATTTGTATGTAAGTGATCCCCGGAGTTAATAATGACATCCATATCGGTGTTGGCACTAGCCGTTCCTGTCACGATGCACTCAAACATTTCTTTTGAAATGTTTGTTTGCGAGTTACATTTTGACATCGTATTTTTGTGCTGTTAATTATGGTTAATACTATCTCTAAACCTGTCTGGATTTAGCCTGTGACTGTAGTTGAGGTAATTGTTCTTGCCTGCACAACGTCCTCTTTGAATGTTAGTATGGCGCTGCCGCCACTGATTAGTATAAATGGGGCAGAACATCTTCTGTGATTGGTCAGAATAGGGCAGAAACTCCTTGTTGATTGGTGGGAGTGGAGCAGAACCCTCATTGTGATTGATCAGAGTAGGGCAGGATTTCCTTTTTAATTTGTTGAAGTAGAGCAGAACCTCATTGGTGGTTGATCAGCAAAGGGCAGAAGCTCCTCTGTGATTGGTTGAAATATGTCAGAACCTCCTTTGTGAACATTTGTGTACAGTGCCCGGTTCTTGTTTTATATCATGGTTGCTCTCTCTTTCTCTCCTGATCTGCTTCTACCACTCATGTGTTTGTCATGTCTTATATCTTTGAACTACTTTATTTTTCTTTATACTATGCCCTGTTTGCTTCTCTTTATTCCTTTTATCTCTTACTTCTTTTTACTTTTAAATAATTATTCTCTAGTCCCAATCTATTATTTAAACCCTGGGCAGTTATTTTTATTATCACACATTTTCTTTCCTCACTCCTCACTCTCTACCCCCCCTCTCCCCTTACCTCTCCTCCACCCTCTCTTTTCCCCTCCCCCTCTCTCTCACCCCCCTCTCTTTCCGAGACACAACTTCACATCAGAATCGCCCAGTGAAATAGCTGAGTGTTACTCTACATTGGAATAGCACAGTGAAATGCAGTAGCTGAGGTTTAAAAAAAAATATATTCTATGGTCTAGTGTTTACAGATACAGGATCTCAATTTTACACAGAAAAATACAATCCTGCAGCAACTGGAAATGTGAAATATTTGTAGAATATTTTAAAATGAAACTTTTCTTAAAACTTTGATTACACACAATATTTGCTTGCTGTGTATGATACATCTTGCAAAAACAGTATCTGGCATCTGTAGACCACACCATAGTATCCCTCACACAGAGCATACAAAGACTACATAAAACATAAGATCTTATAAATATGTAATTGGCCTAATCCCCACCAGAAACAAATGTTCATATTTTAGGGTGTAGGTCTATATTTGGAATGTCCCTGATTCTATTTGTGTGTGTAGTGTTATATCATTTGTGTGTGAGGGGTAGATGGCAACTGAACAGTAAATCAGAAGAAAGAGAAAAACAGTTGGGGAAAATTATTCTAAATAGGACAGTTTATGTTTTTATCCCAAATGGCACCCATTTCCCCCTACCTGGTGCCCTAGGTAGCACTATGAGTCTTGGGCAGAAGTAGTGCACCAGTAGGGCCTCAAGGCAGTAGGGCCTCAGACATAATTATTACTGTGGGTTCCATATATTCACCTGTGAATGTTAGACCAAAAATAATAGCAAGAGCAAATTTGTGCAACCATACTTGAATGGGAGAGTTTTTTTAATATATATATTGGGCATCCAGGAGAACGGTTGGAAACGTGTTCCAGAGCTGGGGAACCACTAGATGACCCTGCCGTTCATACAGTATGTAGGTGTTCCAGAGCACAGCGGTGAGGGTCTGGTGTGATTGTAGATGCAGCTCACTGTTAACCTACATGCCATGTAGTGCATGTCTTCTCAAATCCTCTTCATCGTGTGATCGAGGTGCCGAGGGGCCTGGACGGCCTAGCTCCTCTGTCAGAGTAGATGAGAGACATTCATATCTGCCACCATGGTACCTGTCAGGTCAGAGTAACGCAACGTTTTGGACACGCCACCAACTGTGAGATCGCACCACACTACACAAACACACATGTTATATGCTCACACAAGGCTGTAACACTTCGTTGGTTTGTTATTGTAATTTGTCTGTTATTCAGCCATGTCAGATTCTTGTTTTTTCTTATGACGCCTTGACTAAAGGTGTGCTGTTAAAAATGTAAAAGGCTAACACACATAACTCTGTAAATGATGTAAAATATATAAATGCAAATAAACGCTGCAATTAAAAGACATACATGTAATCACCAAAGAACATGATATACAGCAAGACATACATATACTGTACATGTGTATATTTATGTTTGTAACTTTTATTTACGATATATTGCCATAGAGATTGATGGTGCAGTGTTGTGGAGATCGATGTTGCAGTGTTTTGGAGATGGAGATCGATGGTGCAGGGTTGTAGAGATGGAGATTGATGGTGCAGTGTTGTAGAGATGGAGATAGATGGCGCAGTGTTATGGAGATTGGTGATGCAGTGTTGTAGAGATAAGGATTGGTGATGCAGTGTTGTTAAGATGGGATTGACAAATCATGCCGTTTTTTAAATGGGATCGATGCTACAAAGCCAAAAGGATGGTTCTTTCACAAGGCCTTCATTTCCTGTGCAAGACGACTTAAGGCTTTAACATGATATGACTTGTAAGTGATCAATAAGGGATAATGCAATGTGTGCAAAGAATTTGATCTAAATGAGAACTCACACCCCTTTACTGTCATGCCCTGGCTGCGAGCCCCTGGCCATTTCAGGGCAAGACTTTTTGTGAGGCCTCTAGCCCTCTTCATGCCATTGTGGGCTCCCCAGTCAGAGCAGCTGCATTCAGTTGACTCTGATTGGGGAGCCTACTTAGGTTCATTTTCTAGCCACACCCGGTGTGGTTTATTGTTTGTGCTTGTCTCAACAGTTCAC
>JACXGK010007005.1:0-26675 GCA_016801125.1 Novumbra hubbsi | reverse complement strand
TCTGTAGACGGTTGGGTCTAGGCTGATGTTTCTGTAGAAGGTTGGGTCTAGTCTGATCTTTCTGTAGAAGGTTGGATCTAGACAGATGTTTCTGTAGAATGTCGGATCTAGTCTGATGTTTCTGTAGACAGTTGGGTCTGGTCTGATGTTTCTGTAGAAGGTTGGTTCTTGTATGTTGTTACTGTAGAAGGTTAGGTCTAGTCTGATGTTTCATAGACGGTTGGGTGTAATCTGATGTTGCTGTAGAAGGTTTGGTCACGGATGTTTCTGTTGAAGTTTGGGTCTATTCTGTTGTTTCTGTAGATGGTTGGGTCTAGTCAGTTGTTTCTGTAGAAGGTTGGTTCTAGTCTGTTGTTTCTGTAGAAGGGGGGGTCTAGTCTGTTGTTTCTGTAGAAGGGGGGGTCTAGTCTGTTGTTTCTGTAGATGTGGGGTCTAGTCTGTTGTTTCTATAGAAAGTGGGTTGTAATCTGTTGTTTCTGTAGAAGGTTGGTTCTTGTCTGTTATTTCTGTAGAAGTGGGGTCTAGTCTGTTGTTTCTGTACAAGGTGGGGTGTAGTCTGTTGTTTTTGGCCAAACGGGAGCTCTTGGTTATTTCTCTTTCCCCCTTGTTGCTTTATAACGAGCCCAGATGGCGATTGATTTTTCAAGTGCTGACATCCCTGCCCGAGAACGCGCTCCCTTCCCTCTTTACGCCGAGCGACTCAGCCGCACTAACATCATGATGCGATCATCAGCTTTGTGCCGCCAACGTCAACCATTGATTGACAAAGCAAGCACAAACACACACGCCGCAGGAAAAAAACAATGACAAGAACGACACACGCGTATTCTTCAATCACGATTTCTTTTTAAAGGAGACTACGGAGTCTGTAAAGAAGTCAATGTTCATGGAAGAATGCTTTGAGCCTGCTTTTGGTTCAGAAAAGAAACCAAATTTTGTCTGACCTCATAAATGGGGGGGGGTATCGCAGGGCCATAAGAAAGCACTGGACAGCAAGAGCAGGGGACTCGAAGGTTTGATGTAGTAGCGGTGCTCATTCGCATTGCCACAGCGTCATCGAGTCAACGTCGAAGCTAAATGATGTCATTGGCTAACTAGCCATTCTCAGGCCATTGCCTCTGTTTGCGTGACTAAATGCATACAATTAAGGGCCCGGCACTTCTCAATATCTATGAACTCATTGTTATCCCGGGTTCAAGTGCACTGATAATGGGGGCTGGAGGAAAACAGGCGTATCATCGAGGCGCTGCACATAGAGGGCTGGTGGGTAAAATAAATGTCTCATTATTAGTCCGCATTCTCTTTCGCCCAAGAGCACAGCTCGCTCTTTTTCTCTCCCTCCCTCGGTCTCTCTGTTCTTTTCACTCTCTCTTTTGTTTCATGAGGACCCCTTTGTGGAATCGGTGTTGTCTTTTTACGATGCATGATTTCTGCGTAGCTACGGTATGACGCAGGGCTGTATGCTTTTCGGTGCAGCTGTAGACTTGTGAAAAAGGCCTTTCTCTGCTCCAGCTAATTCCCCCTTTAACTGCACCATTAGGCCTCGGGGGCGCCGTAAAAATCGCTGGACGGTGGACAACAAGACAAAAACGAAGAGAAAATTCCCTTGTTTAGGTACAATTTATTATGCAACTCGGAATGGTGGCTCGTCCGATCTTTGCTGCTGATCAGACCTCCCGTTAAACGAAACATGGACCTTTTATCCCGAACGGTTACATACATTTTATTACGTTTATTATTATTATTAAATAACGTTTCTGCTCGTCACATTTTGCTTGTAGAGGTCACATTCGTGTACAGTCTTTCAACACAGGCAGGTGAAACATTTGCCGGCCTGCTGGACCTTCGCTGCCCTCCAATCACTGAGCCTGAAAGTCATGTAGCACTTTCTCAATTGTGTGTGCCCCTTGCATTTCTGGCTTTCTGTCTCTCTGCCTGTTTTTCTGTCTGTCTGCTTGGTTTTCTGTCTGTCTGCCTGCCTGCCAGTCCGCTGCCAAGTTCCTCCTCCTCCACGGAGATTGATGGCCTGAGCAGAGGCTGAGTAGCCCGCGCTCCCTGTGTCTTTTCCAGGGGGGGAGGACTCACCTTCGATATTTGGGGGCGGGGCAGTGAATGGGGGACAGGGGCGGCGGGGCGGGGCGCCAGGCGGATCGGCGGTGCAGGTAAATGGATCTTATTTTGCAGCGCGTCAACATGTGTAAAGGGGCCCACGGCTCATTACCCAACCCCGATCCCGCTGCAGACAAGCTGATGGATGGAGGGCAGGGACCCTACCTCAAACACTCCTCTGTCCCCCCCCACTCCTCCTATCCTCCTCTTCTCCTCTCTTTCCATTCGCACATCTCTCTCTCCCGCTGGAGGACGGAGGGGAAGTGCTGATGCACAGGGCTGCCCCACAAGGCCGGTCTGTGGCTCCGAGGCCTGGTGGCTTATCAGGTGGAGTCGTTGGGAGGGGTCTTAGTGTTATCTACACTCGCCCTTACCTTGTTACCACCCACTCCACCAGTGATGCTCTCCCAGTGCCTGCTCCTCGTCGGATCTCTTCCACTGCATTCCACCCGTTCGCGCTTTGCAGGATCCGCTAGTCAAACGGTTAATTAGTTACAGATTGCTCTTTAACCTGGAGTGGGGGGGGGGTTACACATCATTCCAAGCCCGTTAAAGCCTTATGGGAAATGGAGTGCGGTTTACAATGCAACCGACGGGAAGAAAAGGTCACCGGATTCTTTACACCACATCGCTCACGCCCCCTGATGGTCACATGACACTGAGGTTTGGCTCCACCCTCAGACCGAGTACACCGTTAGCCAGGGTGGTTCTCACCACAAAACACACACACAGAAGGAGAAAGAAAGCCATTGAAGGGGCTGCTCTGAAGCAATCTGTTACTTCAAGGCATCTGGTGCTGGGGCGTTTCTTTCTGTCCATTCTCTGATCGTCATCGTAAACATGCTCTGTTGGATTGGAAACAGACAACATGGCACTCCTCAAAACTTTGATTTGGATCTGATTCGTCACCTCTACCTTTGATCCATCTTGGACCGGTCCACCAGTCACTCTTTTACATGTAAGACCCCGAGCAGCACTGGAAAGGTCTGGAAAGACAAGATAAAAAACAGTAGGCACAGTCCACATTGCCCCGCATACTTCATACAGGTGCCGTGATGCTTTGTTTTCATGGTATCTCTCTCTACCTCACTTTCCCTCACTTTCTTTTCCTGTCTGTCGGTTTCCTTCTCTGTTTCTTACACATACCTTCCTCATCTCGCACTCACGCACAGAGGGCCACAGAGTGTCTATATATGCTTGGGTCTTGTAGTGCAGGTAGATGAATCTGAGGACAGAGAATTAAAACAAACCCATTTAAAGTTAGAAGCTAACGCATTTAGCGCCAGGGATGTTCTGACGTGCAGGCTGTGGTCGGATAGAATAAGATTAAGCCTTCCGTTGACAGTAGAAGCACATATCAGCCGCGGAGGAGGGGTGTCATAATCAATAACACCATAACCATTCAAAAAACCGGACCGAGGGGGAACATTTCCAAAGACTCCAAACGAAAACCCCTTAAGTCGCGGTGGCGGTAAAACGTTTCCCTTCCAAGCTCCCGTCCCTCCGTGAATGGCTTCATTTATCCGTCCTGTTCTCATGAAACATTGAATCGGTCGCCTTGCCTGACGAGGATCGTCTGGGACAACAACGTTCAAGGCATCGGAATCCCCAGTTTCCCCGGTGTGTGTGGGGGGCGTTGTTGGCACTCCTCCTTCCCCCTGGGGTCGGAGAACTGACATGAGAGGTCAAACAACTTGGTGGAGTTACTCTCTTGTTGTCCTCCTCGGTCCCCCCTTCTAATTATGATCTGTTGAATATGCTTTCCCGCACGACTCATTTCCTTCCAACAGAATGGGGATGCTTGTTTGTCCCTCGAATTGGGTGTGCAGCGCTATCAGAGCGTAAGGAAAAACCCACTGCGAGCGTGAATGTCTTTGCGCACGTCGACCGCGCTTCTGGTAACCAGATTATGTTAAACGGGGAAACATGACTAAACATCGATTGTCGGTTAAAATCATAGCACGGACCCACAGTTGTGCTTATCGGATCGGGTGATCCTTCAAGATTTGAATTGAAATACGCAAATTAGGGGCCTGTTTGGTTTGAGGCCCCAGTGTTGAAGGGCTTGAGATTCCACCTCATGGATGACTCAGCTACATTCTGTAGTCGGTGACACTCAGACGCCATTTTGTAGCTCGCCTCTACTGTTCGTCATAACTAGCCGTTTTCGTGATTGATTTGGAATGAGATGGACGCGTCAGAGCCGGGCAGCGGGCAGCCGCAAGCCGTGCGTGCGGTTGTGCACGTGGCACCGGGCAGGATGGGATGGCGCACTCACAGTTAACACCATGGGTAGTTTTTCAGGTCCCTCTTTTACTGCATTTGGACAGGAAGGGAATGTGATTGGCTTTGTTCAGTCTTCCTGGCAGACAACACGCACTGACATCTGTTCCCTCCCAACCATTCAAACCAATCTCGATCAGAGGGCGCACACACACACAGACGAGCACACACACGGACGCGCGGACGTTGACACGAGGACGGAAACGCTTGCCCTCGTGTCTACGGAACTCGCACGTCGAGGCCTGCGCCGTAGATGCCACCGGTAATGCGGGGTTTAGCGGCGTGGAACATTAGCGGGCACAATGGCGCGTAAACAAAGTGGCGGGCGTTATTAGCGGCGGTCGAGAGCTCGATGGATTGAAGGGACCATTATGAGAGGAAAACGCGAAACTGGCATGGGTGGTTGAGAGAAGCCGACTGATTTGCTTATGCATTCAGGGCTGATTGTGGCGGCGTTGCAAATCTTATTGCGTGGCTAATTTATATTATTGGCGGCGTAGACGCTGGCACGGGAGCCGCTCATATCTTTCACATGTGGAATGCGACGGAACGGTGCGACGCGTGGCGGACTTAAACCCCCCAAAAAGTTGTCCCTCTTAAGTCAGTAACCGTCCGCATGTCCGGGTGTTCCAAAAAAAAGCGGAAGGGGGGGGGGGAGGGAAAAGAAGCGCCCCAAAAGTCCGTCGATGGGAAGCTGTTTTGAATTACTCTCAGTCGGGGCCTGAGAAATGAATGTGACGCTTCCAGATTTCATATTTTTGTTGCAATTACCCAAACTGGAAATTAATTCTTTGCAGGCTCCGTGTGACTGTGTTGCACGCCCGTGAGCAGGTGTTCGCCATATTTGAAGATGACAGCGAGGGTAAGACCCACGCCTCGGCTAATAAAGGGGCTCTGTGATGGAGCGCATGTGACACCCTCTCTCTAGGGCTCCATCCCAAACGCCCCTCCCCTCCACCCCCCTTAGCCCCCTGGCAAGGTTCCATAATAGACCGTCGAGGCGGCGCTCTTTCATTACCGCGGACCTGGTTCCAGAGGCTGTGTGTGGTTCTAGGACGCGACCGGGTTCCTCCGGGTGCCCTATGGATCGGGTGTGTTCGGCGCACGCCACGGCCCGGTAACGAGAGGGACGCGTAACTATGACTCAGGTCAGCGGGTGAGGCGTGAGCTCTGCCCGGGGTCGCGGACATTGGAGAGGAGCGGAGCGGGAGAGGTGACGTGTTGCCGTTAACTAATCCAGTTGCCCGCGGAGTGGAGAGGAATTCCCCCGTCCTCCACAGGCTCGTTTGCACATCACCTCGACGCCCCACAATCAGCCTTTCTCCCTCTCTCTTTTTTTTCTTTCTTAACCTAATCCTTTCTCTTTTCATCCATCCCCCCATCTTTGTCTCTTCTTTTCCTTCTCTCTATCTCTCTCTCTCTCTCTCCCTTCGTCCTCCCCCAACCCCCCGCCCCAGCTCGGTCGTCTGTCGTGTGGCTGCTCGGCTTCCGTTGCGGCAGTGACCTGCTCTCCGGAGGGGCCTGCCCTTGGCCCCCCGATTGGTGTCCACCCCCCCGGCCCCAGGGGAAGCGTAACGGGGATACACTGGGCAGTGCGCTCCTCTGTCTCAGAGATGCGTGACAGTAATGCAGTGTGGCAGACGGCGCTATTTCAGAGGGAGCTTAACAGGAGCCAGGAGGATGATGTAGTCTGTCAACGTTACACAGATCCAAATCTGGAACTCGGCACAACATCTCCGATATTCCGAAGGCTTATGTCTTGGGATGGCCAAAAGACGCGCTGGGGATTGGGAGACGGTTGCCTCGATAATCCTCCGAGTCAAGTGCTCGCGCCGCTCTCTTAAAAGGGAGCCAGAGGGGAGAGCCTGGTCGTTGGAGCAGGACAGTTGGAATGGCTGGGGGGGGATAGCAACAGGTCAATAGAAACATTTTAGTTATGTCCGCTTAAATGTCCGCTTAAATATCAGGTTTTTACATTCAGGTCTGTGTGCGTTGTGTAGATGTTGTGTAGAGTTATTTGCATTTTCTTTTCCAAAGGGCCAGTAAGTGAGCCTTTCACTGTTAGTCTAAACTTACTGTTAACAACATTTGATGAAGACCATTAGATATAATTTTAAACAGCCTTGTTCATAAGTTTGCAAAACTAAAAATCACAAATCCCATTCTAGCTTGCCTTTACATCCAGGGTGCATTTCTAATAGTGTGGGGAGGTAACATGGAGATTACAAAAGAGACCAGTTTGACTGTGTACTTCTGAGCAGTTCTCGGGTTAAAACAACCAATCACGTCACAACCCATTTGATGCGATAATCAGCCAGGCTAAAAAAATGATTAGAATACATCAGCACACCTCTTTTCAGCAACGCAGCTGCTTGGAAACGCACGTCTTACAAGATAATGTCAGAATGACTGGGTCTTGGTGTATTTATGCGTGTTTGTGTGTTTGTGTGTTTGTTTGTGTTCATCCATTGTCTCTCTGAGGCATCTGTTATGCTTTGAAATGTTGCACATTATTTTATAACTCAAGCTCCACTGAAGATTAATATACAGGTTTAGACCAGATTCCTTTCTTTCTTTTTTTCTTTCATGATCTTCAGAATAATGCTTAGTGCCCTTGAATGTTATTTACCTTGACACATGTATCTCATAGACTGAGCAGTTTGTTCGCTATTTTAGGGATTTCATTTTTTTTTCTGTGCATTTTTTAAATGTTCAGTTTTGAAAGAGATTTGAATAGGATTTCTTAACCTGTGTATTGCCTGGCGATGCAGAAGGCCGGGCCAAGTGAGCAGTGTTATGTTGGAAATGGAATGCGGCCCAGCTCAGTGAAAGGCACGTTGCGTTTTTTGGACATCCAAGCTGCCTTATTCCTTCAAAAAGCCTTTAGGCAACCATTACCAAGGCTTCAGTGTCTGTCACCTTTTCACCCTTTCAACGCAAAACATAGATCTCCTCTTGGCTAGGCCGAGACCCATCTCTGTAAGTCTGCTCTACCCATTATAATATTACAGTGGTCTTCTTACTCAAAAGGAGCCCAGATAGATAGAGAGAGCGAGCGAAAAAGAGATTACCATTTGTAAGATAAATCCATTCCAACCTTGCCCCAGTTTAAATTACACTGTGTTTTCTTTTTTGATTTCCATTTTGCGCATAATGCTCTCTCTCTCAGTGTGTTTTAAGTTATATTAGCGTGTGAGCCCTTCTCAAAGAGGTGTTTGTTTCGCTTCTTTCCCCTCCCACCGCTTGAGTGAGATTCTTGCCTCCTGATGCATTAGCCTCCTATAATTGACAGGTGGTGTTTAGATGATCCGGATATGGATGGGCCGGAATACAGTAAAGGGATGAGTATTTTTGGTCTTTTTGGACAGGGGGTCGCCGTCTAGGTGCATGATCATCAATGCTCGATGTGTGAAACCACAAATGGCTTGGCAGCTAATAACACAAAAGGGATATCAACACGTTATTGTAGAGTCGCCGTGGAGTTTTGCCAAGGACTGCAGCTAGGAGTCCTCCCCCAACCCCCAACCACAATTGGCATTTTGTTGTTTGTTGTTTGTAAGTGGACGGTTACGTTTATTTGTCGATGCTAGGGGTGGGGGTTCCGGTCGACGCATTGCTAGCGCCATTTTGCCTCAAACTCCTTGGAACTGAACAGCGATGGCGTTGCTCTAGCTAGAACAATAAGAATGTTTACATGTTCAGTGGGGGGATGTTTGGATGAAACAGAACTTGTAGTACATTGATTGTTCGGATGGAAAAAAAAAAGATGATTTTAGCGAGCTACCATAGAAACCCTGTGATTGTTTGGGAGAGGAAACTCTCTTTGTAAGCCTCAGTGACTGGTCATGTCAACACAAGACACCATCCGATTGGACCAGTGAGCTGACCGGGCTAATGGCTGTTTGTTGGCAGAGAGAGAAAGGGGGAGTGAGTTAGAGACGGAGAGAGTGAAACACGGTTAGAGACAGATAGAACCATATAGAGATAGAACCATATAGAAGGGGGGAGGCGAGGTGGGAGGGAGGGAAGCTGGGATGGAGAGAGATAGCAGACTGGTCCTCGAGGGGAGCCGCCTGCACAATGTGAGCTCAACAAAAGATACTATTTGATAAAGACCCCCCCAGCCCCCCTCCCAAAGCCTCCATTAATAATGAAAACTTAATGACGAGGTAACCTAATGATGTAATGAATATCACAGAGCAAGGTCAGACAGACCAGGCAGGCTTGGTTGGAATTTAGAAAAGCCATCGGTTGAGATGTCCTTTATGAGTCGGTCTGTCTGATGTTGTGTTCTGTCTGCCTGGTAGTACAATCTCACTTTTTTCACACACGAGTGTTCTGTGTGTGTGTGCATGTGTGTGTGTGTGTGTGTGTATTTTGTGTGGCCCAGCAGAGGGACTAGATCTGGTGTTGCGCTGGTGATTAAAAATTGAGAGGGTTTGAATGACACCGAGGAGAGTCGGCCGGAGCCAGGTGCGATCAATAGTGCTTTGGTGCAGAGGCCATGCCTTCTTGGCACACTCTGTGGTACAGTGTGAGAGCCATAAACCATGCCAGGCTGGGCCTTCGATGGTCAATGGGGGCCCGCTGGCCCTAAATAAGAGTCAGTCAATCAATGTTTTCCACCACAGTCCAATAAACAGGGGGGCATCATTATGATCTGCAATACAAAGTTGCCCCGACCAGGACACCAGAAGACACCTCCCCTGGTGAGGATTGCATCAGCCCTGCCTGTGTCCCGTGCCTGGCAGCGGAAAACGCCCGCCGGGCCCGGCTGGGACACGATCCGGCCCAGCGGTTACGGTTTCAGCCATCCCGGGGTTTGCTTAAAACCACCCAGCCCGGCGGGTTGTTCGATCTGTGTCCGCTTGTCTGTGGTCGAAGCGTGTCTGCCCCCCCCCCCCGCTGTGAGGGTTGGACACACACGGCCGTGGCTGGAGTGGAAGTGCCATGCTACAATTCAGCCGTGGCGCGGCACATTTTGTAGTGCAAGTGCTAATACTTTGCCGTTGGGTTTCCTGCCCTGGACGGAGAGACTGAGGTATACCTCTCCGGCTTGGTTTGTAGAGGGCCGGTGTGTCGGCGCCTTCAGAGTCACATAGGCTGGTTCACTTAACGAGCCTGAGGTCAGCCTGCCCCCTCCCCATCCACCCTGAATGATAAGTCAAGCTATTACACAGAGGCAGTCGGCACAGAGAACATGTTCTCTTTTTTATCCAGCTTTGAACTACTTCAGTGTAGCCGGTCAACCTTTGACATACTCCACACGCTATTTGGATAGTAGATGGAGTAGCAAGAAGCAGCTCACATTAGCTTCCTAACCCAGTCGTTAAAGAAGCAGTACCCTGTTTTACAACATAATGTTAGATGCGTGGGCTTGCGGCCAGGAGAGATTGCAATACATGTTTTTGCTTTATAAGCCCCATTCTCATCTCCATCTCCAGCTTCAACTTTAGCCTCCGTTAGCTGAACAGAGTTTGTTGTGAAAACGCGAACATCTCCTTTAAAAGGGAACTCTTCATTTCCTATTTTCAAAAGACCTCAGGCACCGGATTCATAAGCCGTCCCCTCAACCTGGAGCTGCACGGCTTTTGCCTGGCCTGACAGTCGTAGGAGATATTAACCCTGCGGTTAGCCCGTTCTAAGTGTTCTGGCTGTGGGTTACAGCTCATACAGAGCATTAAAAAAGTTATTGAGGAGGGAAAACCATTGCGTAAACCTGAAGACCTTTCACCAACACGCACAGGCTTTATTTTATCTCTACTTTCCTTTGAAGGGACAAACCGACGTTTCTCATATCCCCACATTCTCATGAGGTGAGTACACCAAGACATGCTCAGCATGATATTCCACACGCTTTGTCGTTCTTTGATTCAAATCAAAGGTTTACAGGAACCTTCTTAAGGATTGAAGAGCGAGGAGTGTCAACGCCGCGATAAGGGCTGTACGCTGAAGTGTCCCAAATCCCTGATTTGGTATCTTTCTTGCGTGGTGCACTATGCCTTGTCACCGTTGTCACCGAAAACACCGGGATGTGACACACTTAAATTGTTCACAGTGATATATGGAGCATCACTCATCAGAAGCCACCGTTAAAATACATCTGCTCCTCCATCTGATCTTGTCTGGTGTTGCTCCTCAACAGACATAACTCATTTTTACCTTCAGACATCAGCCCCTCCCCACCACACACACAGTGACCCAAACAGCCTTGCAGTGTTGGCTTCCAGACAACCTTGTTGAGTGTTTTTGTTTGTGTGAGTTTGCGCGTGCTTGCATGTGTGTACTTGTGTGTGTGTGCAAAGCGGGGGATGGAGGAAACAATGTTTTATTTGTGGACTCTTAGATATTAGCAGACTGATAGTTTAATTACAGGACTCCTCTAAGTATAGTTTTTTTTTTTTTCATTCTCCTAATTACTTCTGAGGAAGTGTAAACATAGAATTTTGCAAAAATGCAAACATGCACATGTCCTTTTAAAATGCCCCAAGCAATGAATTTAAACAGTCGTGCTCGTTTGTACGTAAATAGTTTAATCTGAGTCCATAAATCATATGGAGAATGTACGTTTGGCCTGGGTAAGGTCTTCAAGTTCACACACGGATTCTGTAAACATGCTTTAGCTGGTCGTTTCGAATGATTCATCTACGAGACTGCCGTAAGCAAAAACAATAACCGCTCAAAGTATAAACTCTTCAGAAGAGTCCCCGAGAAGTATGAAATAATAATCTGTGTGTGGGCCCCACCAAACGCTGAGAACGCAAACATTTCACAATAAAGTTGTTTAAATAAAGGCCTTGGCATCGATGGCCGAGAGATAGAACATGCTGCGTTAATTACGCACGACCATAAAAAATAAACCGCCGGTATAAAATATTACTCTGTTCGTCTGAGTTTAACTCATGAAATGGCAGCGAGGTGTGTATCTCAGACGTGAGAGGGGAGGTATTGTTTGGAGAGAAAAGAACAGGCTCTGAAGGAGAGAAAAAAAAGTCAACAAAAAAAAATCCCGAAAAGTCTGTACAATCAACAAAGAGTGCAGTGTTTACTGTGAATTTCAAGACTTTCAAATACTTCCCCTGCACTTGGCGGGCACTGCTGAGACAAAATAGCCTGGTTAAGCATCTCGTTTATTATTTTTAAACTCGGGTGAAAAGTAATATGCTTTAAAGGCACTGCAAATGCACTGGGCATCAGCAAGGGTTTGGTCATACCCGTGCTGTATGTGAGCAAAAGTTACATTAGGCGATGCGGGGAGAGAGATTATTTTTCCTGAGGCCCGGACTTAAGTTTCTACAGCTGGGTGGCCCTCCTCTCTATAGCCCTGTTAACATAAGAATGGAAGGGAGGCTGGAGGGCTGAACAGAGTTAGCTGCTTTAAATTATTCCTCGCCTCTGCGCTGCATAGCAGGGGCTGTTGTTATCCACTTATAACATCAGACATTCACTCTCTGTTTCTTTCCCGCTCGCTCTCGCCGTCCCACCTCCCCTTGCTTTGCAACGCTGTGTCGTAGAATAGTTGTGGCGTGGGGTTTGCGGCTCGTGGGCCCAGGTTGATTTGCGCCGAGCCGGACATAGCGTTGGCCCGCCACGGCGTCCCCGATTCCTCTCTGGCCTGCCACGGCGCGTCGCCACGGGCCTTTGGGCGTGTTCATCGATGGACGGGCTGAGAGCGGACCTACGAGACACCCAACGCTGAGCTCACTGCACAATTGCATTTCGTCCAAAGCCGTTCAAAGAAACGTTGATTCACCTTAACGCGACTAGAGTCAATGGATTTGGGGGGGTGGGGGGGGGGGGGGGGTCTACGCCTCGGGGAGAGGAATGCAGTTCTGAAAACATGTTTGTATACACTCTGCATGCGTTTTGGAGTGCAGGACGGTGGATGAACGGTGCTTGAAGACATCTGGATGCGGTGAAATGCCATTCATCTAAACAACGTTGAGCCGCATCTCCCTGCCTAGCACACCACCCAACGTGCTTCTTTAACATACGTCCTTGCAGTGTTACTTAAAGTGCTATATTGACAAATATTTTGTTACAACAACATAGCGATTTGAAGTGCAAGATTTCCCTCTCTCTGTATTGCCCCCTAGATCAACATGTTGGTCATTAGAAGAAGCTTTGCACTTCACAGAAACTGAAAAGGACGACTTAAAAGTTAGTCACCTTAAAAGGTTAAAGAAAATAGCCATTGGATATTTATCTGCCTGTGTCACGATGCTGCAATTTATAGGCAAACTATTTACAATATTCTCTGTTTGCCAAATCTTTTTTTTTCTTCAACCCCCTACTTTTTCCATAAAGTTGGTGATCTGCAAGTAAGTGGACATGCTGATCAGATACCTAGTTGTTAGTTACAGTAGTGATGGAGAACAAAGATCGAGGGAGAGATGGAGGGAAAAGTGGAGAGAGAGATGGAGGAAGAGATGGAGGGAGAAGTGGAGAGAGAAAGAGATGGAGGGAGAGATGAAAGGCTAGATGGTGTGCGTCTGTGTGTTTGTGTGTGTGTTTGTGATTGGCACACCTATAGATTTATCAGCTCCTTAATTCTATTTAAACAAATAGTCTTGGAGCCTTGGAAGGCAGTGTTGGGACATGACTGGGATAATAAGCGTCATGGAATCTAATCAGATTTCTAAGAGGAATTGATTGTTGTGTGGCAAGAGGAGCAGGAGTGGGGTTGACAATAAGATGAAATTTAAGTGTTAATTTTTATGCTAATCCGCTGGCATCTCCTTGTGATGCAATTTGGTTCCCCCGCACCGCAGACATGAAATTGTCCCTCTCGCGGAGAAACCGTCAGCTTTGCCAGACCCTGAAAGCTTGTAATTTATTAGGTATGTTTCTATTAGTATGTGTCACAGTTGTTAGAGAGCCAACTGCACACACGTCTGGACGCCGGAAAAACACACGATCTCCTGCACAGACTTACAAAAACGTACACGCGCACACGTTCACGCGGACCGTTCCCCCGCGCTTGTTTTTCCGCCCGGTCGTCCGCCTTCAAATGGTCTCAGCTCACTGGCTCCGGCGTTGGGGCAGTAATGCATTATCATATATCGGGTGGTCCTTGCCCTCTGGACAAAAGGGCTATTTAATACAATTTAATGACATTCCCAAACTGGAGAAAGAGATGGAGACTGGAAGGCAGGGCCTGGATTAAAATAGCATCTGTGTTTCTCATGGCTCACCCATGCAAACGCTTCAGCTTAAGATGCGTGACTTCTCCCCGTCTCCGTTGGGGAAGGTGGTGGGTGCGTGGGGGGGGGTTTGAGTGAGAGGCCGGGAGAATCGGAGGGAAAGCCGAGGGAACCATAAATATGAATTTCCGCAAAGACGGGGCACTGTAATCCGGGCCTCGGCTGTGGCGCTCTCCTCCGAGGTGACGCGTTTCCAGAGTTGTGCGGTGATGTCATCCACATGAGACGACGGGGGGACAGCAGAAGCTGTTGAGCTCTGGCAGCGGCCTGTCAGGACAGGGATCTCTTTTGCAAGCCTATTCTCTGTGTCTCTGGCTTTTGGGCTAAACAGTATACTCTCCAAACTCTATTCGCAAGTCTTTTCTCTGTGTCTCTGGCTTTTGGGCTGTACTGTATACTCTCCAAACTCTATTCGCAAGTCTATTCTCTGTGCCGGTGCCCAACTCCAGCAACATTGTACACTGGGCGTAGTAACAGAGCGAAAGGTTTGGATGCAATTCACATATAGGTCAATTAAATGCAACAACATCTGCTCTCTCCTATAACCATTTGCATATAGTATTCATATGTTAATGACACCCCTTGTTTTTTTTTTCTGTTTTTTTTTTTTTTTTTTTACACTTCCTCCCCTCCTCCACATCTCTTTGTAACCCAAAAAATAAAAGGGAGATACACAATTTTTTGACTCATACTTCCCAAAAGCGGATACAGACGTCCTATTTTTACATCCCCTCCCGCCAGATGATTAAAGGAGAGAGTTTCTTCAGCAGACAAGTGCTGGGGTTGTTCTGTTGCTATGCCTATGATTTCAACAAGAACAACCCTGTTACTTCGCTGGGAAGGCCTGCCTTTCCAAAGCCGCTTAATGCTTTATAAATCAATGATGACACAGATGGACCAGCGATAATCTATTTAGAATGCCTCACAGCAAATATTGTTGTACAGATGATTAGAGATTGAGCTATTTTAACTCACCCCCTTAACAAATCTTCTGCTCCTTTTAATGCGTTAATTTACATGGGGACTACGCGCATTTGGTTCGTTTAAATAAATCTCAAACAGAAAACGGGGTCTAATGTGTAAACGGTTGAAGCCTGTCGACTCCTCGTGGCGTCATGGTTGGGGATAGGAGGACAAAGAGCACACTGAGAAGTGGTGGTCTCGTGCCAAAACCGTATTGACGACGCATGTTTCTTTAACCAAGAAAAGGAGGGGTCTCCTTAATGGAATTGTGTCTGGGGGTGTAAATGGCAAAGCTAGAGGTCTGAGTCTCTGCTATGGTCGATGGCTCCCGACTTAGCGCGAGGAGGTGGAGGAGAAGGAGGAGGAGAAAATGAAGTGGAGGTTGTCAGATGTGGCAGCTGCTTGGAATCCTGATAAATATAAGCTCTTATTGATCGGATGAAAATGAAAGATCCCAGAGTGCCGTGCAGTATTTAGCTTCTTGTCTGCTGCGCGTCAGTCGCGGCCTTGCTTTTGGAAGGATAGATTTTCCGCCCGCCTTGCCAGGCGCAGGCTTTGATTTCATCTTTAACCTTTTTTCGGCTGCATTTCCTTGACCTCTGCGCGTCGCTGCCCGTCGGTGAATTTGTTACATTTCACTTGACATTGTGTATATGTCTCTCACCCCCCCCCTCTCTCTCTATCTTTCTCTCCCTCTCTGACAGGACAGAGACACATCTTTCTAGGTCGTTGCTGTTGCGGTGGTCATTGCTGTTTGCTGTAGCGACTCAGCGGCAGTGACTGCCCGAGTCTCCTTGGAACCAGCCCAGCATACGTCGGACCAGCATGCAGCTAGGGCGCTAAGGTAACGCGCCCTCCTACCTGCTGTCGCACACTGATCACTGATCAGCCCCGGCGTCCCACAGGCGCCGCTATATCACGGGGCATCGCTCACCGCGCGTTGCCACAGGCTACCGCTAATGCTTGTGACTTGTTACAATCTGGGTTGTGATAATCTGCCATAATCAGCCGCCACATGCCACCTAAAAACACACACATGCGCGTCATTCGGTCGGTGCACGTTTGCCGTGCAACCCCCCCCCCCCCCCCCGCCCCCCGGTGCCACCTTTCTGATTCACCTACCACGTCAAAACGCCGGGAGCGCTCAACGTATTTATATGTTATATGTCAGAGCTCGCCGGCAATATGGGATGAAAAATACGGGAGGAGCGTTGAACACTTTATGCGTGGCGTTAATGTAACCGAACAGTACCGGTAAATCACAGGCAAAGTTTGGAGCTGAAAAACAAAGGCGGCGGATCGTGGAAATAAGGATTCCTTCCTTGTCTTTTGAACAACGCTCCCTAACTCTTTTAGATGGATGATAAATTCCCTGTGAGAGTGCCTGCAACAGCTGTTGGCAGACAGAGCTAGATATGAGAATAGCAGCATAGGACGAGCGAGCATTAAAAATTAATACGCTATTTAGCCTAGGTGTATTTTAGGTATTTGACATTTTCATGTCCGGGACCGACTCAATTTATTCATAGTACGGAAAATAAAAAAAGAACCGAAATGGGTGGTGAGAGGGCTGTAAGCGAAGGCCATTCTGTTTTTATGGTCACCCTACTTCCTTACCGCCGTGATCCATGTGAAGGCTTAAAGCACACCGGGTCTATGAAGGAGAAATCGTCTCATTACGGCCGGAGTAATAATTAGCCCACCGCACAAAGGAAATGATTTCACTGTTAAGCCCCTGAATGTCTTTCTGTTTTTTTGAAATCTAAGACATGTCCTGCAAAGAGGGATCTGACTATAACAGCCACCTCACTCCACGTCCCCTCCCTAGTCGGTCCTCTCCTTCCTCCTCTCCCTGACAGACTCCCTCTTTTCCTACTTCCTCTCTCCCTGCCCGTGTCACTATCTCTCCTTTCATTTCTTTAACATCTACACGGTATCCTTTTCATCCTTCTCCTTTTATGTTTATTTAGTATTTTTATCTCTTCTTTAACCCACTCCCCCATTTTTCCCTCCTTCTATTTCCCGCGCTTCCGTTTGTCATATATACACGTTTTTTCCCCTGGGGAATATTTAGCAGTAACATGTTTAACAGTACTCTATTCTTAACTCCAAACACAAACCTGGAAGGCACAGAGTGGAGCAGGGTAAGTGTACTGTACAAACGATCACAATGATAAACAGAAAGCTTTTATTTAGCATTTAAACCTATTACCGGATTGCTAAATCTCAAGCCCGGGATAATTTTCAGAGATATCTGTTCGACTACAAAGAAGACGGGAATCAAAGCCGTTTGCCGTTTAAAGGATAGGAAGGGCACTTTAAAAGCCTCAACAACCTCCTTCATTTTTAGATTTCATTGATTTTACATTGCTGGAGTTCAGTGTGACTAGTACTCAAGGGAGGGACCTGTTTTACCTGCCTTTGTATAGAAATGAGGGCAGATACATAAAAACATAAAGGCCTGAAACGATAGCCCACAAGCACGTCCGGTGTCCGTTGAATAATAAGTGGCACGTTTATTCCCCCGGTCGGTGATCCTTTCCTGACCTGAGGTGTGTTTTAGTGACAGGAACGTTCTTGGAGGCGATGTTGCTACGTGCGCTGGGAGTTGCGCTCTCCTCCTCTATAGGCGGACTTTCCTCCCTGCCGTGCTGAGGGTTGAAGTGTCACAGCCCAATGTGCCTTTGAGGCTGTATCCCAGCAGATTAGCGTCTCTCCTTATCATTCACATCAAGCCCCCCCCCCCCCCCCCCCCCCCCCCCCCCCCCCCCCCCCCCCCCCTGCTCCCTTTGAAAACATATTGTACACATCTACCACGCAAACCCCCCCCCAGGCGCTTCTGTCGTTGTCCGTGACAACAATCTTTAGGCATGATTTCGGGTCTCAGAGGATCGCTAAGAGCCCTTGACAGATAGCAGGTCTGGTGCTGGAGTCAAAGGCGGGCACGTCCGTCCTCCTCCCCAACCGACGCGAGAGAGAGAGAGAGGCACTGTCAGATGACAGAGGGGCCGGGCCCCGGGGGCCCCTGGAGCCCAGAACTCACTCCCGCCATCATCCTCCTATGATAGCTGGGGTAATTGATATATGGGCGCAGCCGTCTCTTCCCCTTCGCGCGTTAAGGTCGACTTATCTACATTTCACCCCTGATTTCTCCACTTCCATTATATTTCCTAGATATTGACTGACTGGCGAGGGGTGATGTGTGCGGAAAAAAGAAGAGGGCAAAAGAGGGAGAGGAAGAAAAGTGCTTTTATTCCGGCGCCTAACCCTGACTGTTATCAAAGTAACTTCCAGCTTATTAGCGACAAAGGGCCCCCCATCCCCCCCCCCCCATCCCTCCTTTGTGAGGCCCTGTACGCCGGCGCTTCCTGAATTAAACTCCTGGCTTCCTGTCCTTTTATATGCATGGCCACATCTGGGGAGCTTGCTCACAGCCCGGCTGCTTAATAACAATCACCTTCCCTTTCACTCGCCTCTGATTGTTTCTAATTCACTCTGACAGATAGTGGCTGACAGGCCGCCCGCGTCTCCTCCCCGCGTCTCCTCCCTGCGTGACCCGAGCTCACTCACCGCACTTAGAAGGCCTGTCATTTTTAATATTTGATTTCGGTTTTAAGTTCTGTGTTTTACCCAGATGATGAAATCAGTGTTTAACCGAAAACACAAAATGGATCTCCCTTCCCCGCGCCCGGTCTCTACGGCGCTCGCTCCTCTTCTTTTCTCGGACTCTCTTTCCGTCTGCGCTTCTCTGTTCATGGAGATGAGGGGGCAGCAGGAAATGAAGGGGTATAGTGGGCACAAGTTAGCCGGGGTATGGTGCCGGCGTGACAGGTACCCCCGGCTTGCCGTGGACATGCGTTCTGCTGAGCGTTGCCTGCTCGCGTTTTTTGGTCAGCTTTCATCGGTTCTCTTTGGATCCAGTCCAGGGACAGGGTCCCATGCGGCCATTGACACATTTCCGATTTTGAGGACAAATGTCCTCAGGGCTACGAGCTACTTGGTTACCGCATTCTTCGCTTTTCATTGATTGCCAATAAAGGTGTATAGACATGGGTAAAATGTATATCAGGTAGACTAATCGCTAAATGAAACCATAGATTCATCGACAGGTAGATGGATGACATTTTGCAAGGCAATCCATGCAGTCCCTCAATATAAAAACCCCAACACAATTTTAAGTTAAATGAAAATAAGCCATTACTTCATTTCTCAGCTCAATAGTTGGCTACTTGCATAAATCAGAGTGCCTACTATAAATATAAACCGGATGAATGTTGGTTATATACACGCATGTACCAATGAACAGAGAAGGAGAATAGGAAGTAGTTTCCAGCAAAAGAAAAAAAGCAGAAGAGGAGGATGAAGATAAAAAAGAAAGTGAATAAGAAATGGAAGAAGGAAAAATTAGATGAAGAGGAAGACGTTGAAAAGATCACCCACCGTCGCTGTCTCAAAACACAGACCCGATGACTACAAACACAGACCTGATGACTACAAACACAGACCCGACGACTAGAAACACAGACGCGACGACTACAAACACAGACTCGACGACTACAAACACAGACCCGACGACTACAAACACAGACCCGACGACCACAAACACAGACGCGACGACTACAAACACAGACCCGACGACTACAAACACAGACCCGACGACTACAAACACAGACCCCACACACCCAACGACTGTGTTTCCGCCTCACCAAGCAGTTCTCCCGAACTCATCATCAACTCAGAAACCCTGTATGCCCACATCACCCTGACGTACCCCCACGCTGCCTCAAATACACACCCACTTCATGCAGCCAAGGCGTTGGATCATTCCGGGACATGTAGGTGCCTTGAGCATGCCTGGGTCCATTTTTTTTCTTCTCCCAATGACAAAAACAGAACTAATTGGAGTACCACTGCATGTTTTCACTAAAGGCACAAATTAATTACATTTGAGCTGGGAATGAGTATTTTGGGAACGTCCTATGTTCATTCAACAAATGGAGCGAACGAAAAGCAATATTTGTTTTGCTTTGATTAGCAAACCGGCAGGGTAATTTGTTAAGAAGGGGACAGAAAATCTCTGTTTAACCCCCCCACCGACCCTCTCCTAAACAGACTATGCCCCCTGCACCCCTACCAACAAAGTCCCTACAATGTGCAATCAACCTTCACGCCCAACCCCCCCACATAAAAAAACCCATCCATGCCATATCTTAAATGTTAATGAACTTTTGCCCCCAGCATCTTCACTTAGGATCGCTCTCTCTCCAATTTCCAGGCCCTAATCTCTGTCCTTTTGTGTCATTGTTGATAAATACTTTATTAATAACTTTTTAAATAATGTAAAGAGTATTGTTTTCTCCAAGGTTGTATTAAACATGAATGAATATATTTGTCTTCACCAAAGCATGATTAATGCAGATTAGCCTGTGTGCTCCTCACCTCAGCCTAAGCCCCCAACTCCCCCAAAAAATGACCCATCAACATTAAATATTTATGGCATAATATTAATGGTTTTGTAAAGAAAATAGCAAGTTATTAATCCTCTGATTAACAACTGATTAACCTTTTTTATTAAACATGTGATCCGTGCATCGTCGATTCAGGATATGTCGTCTGAGTGTGCTGCAGAATAATTATTTTTGTGTCTTTTCTAATTGCAAAAATCGCATGGCTGAACTACTATTTATTTTTTGTAATGTTTTTCTTTTTTTTCTTCCATGCGCACAGACTCACACAGTGTGAGATACGCAGTCCGAGTACAGCAATTCAAAACGTTGGGAAATTTCTATTGCATGAAGCGAAAGACAACTAAATATAGCAGCCGATCTTTAAAACAATGGAGTTTAATTCACATATCCGTTGATTCCACGGCTATCGGCATGCTGTGGGAAAGTAGAGAAAAACACTTTGCTGAAGGACAAATGCTTCCTTTCTCTCTCTTTGTTTTTGCTCATCTCTGTGCCATTGTGGGTATTTTTAGTCGCTGTCTCAGTCCCCTAAAACACAATTATGTTATGTTTTCAGACGTGCCAAGAGTGACTTCCCCATGTAGCCAGGAAAAATTGATCTTTGGGTCCTTGATTTACAGTGCTTGGTGCTTGTAGAAGTTGCTCTTTTTTCTGTAGCCAGTAACTGTAAGAGTTTGCTAGGTTGGTTAAGGATTGGCTTGTCACGTTAGTAGAAATCAAAAGGAAACTAACGGTCCAGAGAGCAAAATAGCGGTCCAGAGAGCATAATTCCAAATGCGTATCACCGGTTCCTGAAGGATATTACAGCTGGTTTCTAAGATGTTATCTCTAACCTCATGAAGTAGTTAGGTAAAAAAAAAAAATGGTATTGAAATTTTAATGGATTTTCCAATTTCACTAATGATAAAAATGCTTCAATAGTGTTTCTTGAGAAGGCTCTGGCCTTGCGCTCAGGCCTAAGGCACTACTCAGGGTAATTCCTCCGTCCCGGGTCCTGGGCCTTCTCACCACCTTCTTTTAAATTAATTCATATCTTTGTTTAAGCAGTTTTTTTTTTTTTCATACACCCCTGCCTTTCATTCGGGCTATTTTCTTTAGTGGGCAGAATCCATCAAAGCCCAGTGTGTTGTGAAGCACAACAACAATGGAGTCCTTTGTGGTGGGATGTCTGAGGGGATAAGTGTGTAGGGGACACTTGTTGTTTTTTAGTGCTCGTTCTTATGATGGATCGGTGCTGGTTCAGTAGGGGGTCTTTGTTCGTTTTCTTTCCCCCTCATATACCATTGGACGGTTTCACCTTGGGCGACTTTCCCTTAACCCCCAGCACACTTTGGACTTGCCCTCCATTTCTCTTAGTCTCTCTTTTTAAGTCTCTCTCACTTTGTCTCTCTCTACACTCCATCAAAACGATCCGCCCTGAGTCTCCTCACAGTCGTTCACTCAAGCCTCTGAAAACAATTATCTTTCAACTTGCTTTTAGTGCTGTTTGTCCTAATTACAGATCATTTTCTCCGTCAGATTTCTTCTCTTATTGAGGTTTTGCCCTGAATGTTGATCCTATTGAGGTTCAACCTTATTTTACTCGCTGGAACACCCCTAAGACCTGGATTCATCACATCATCCCCTGGGCCTTGTTTCTCTTTGTCTTTCTTCAAATTCATTTTTTTTCCTTCATGATTTGTTTTACATCCATTTCTTTCTTTTTTTTTAACGAATGAACTAGTGAGATCCTAAAATACAGAGGACATTTGGCTTGGCCCAATTTCTTTGTTATGTTCCAGGTTTTGGGATGGTTTTATTTTGATTTGCTGAGGTACATCACGGCGAGTGGACTTCCCGCCCACTTGGGAGAGACGGTGTATTTATAGGTCGGAGCTACAGAGGTGGACATTGTTGTAATTAAAGATGAGCAAAGGTGGTTAATTCCTTCCTGAGCATCATTTCAACCAATCACAATCTTCTGTTAGCTATATATGAGAGGGTCTCAACTGAAAACACACACACACAATCACACTGTACATGCACTTAAGCCTCTTAAGGATCCTTGTTACTGTGCATACTGAACACCACATACACTATAGTAGCAGAGACAGGTTTAGACATGGTGGAGGGCTTTTTTAATTATAACTGGATTGTGTGGCAGATATGATCGTAGCAGGATGGTCCGGGTCAATGGCGGTGTATGGGATTAGTTTCACAGTGTGGCTCTAGAAAGCACCAAACAAGGCATGAGGAAGTTGTCTACCTCTGACTGAAGAGGGAACCCAGCGTATAGCGAAGGACTGAGGCTTTTATAGATCCTGAAACAGAAAAATCTTTTCAGGATGTATCACGTCAGCCTACATCATACCAGAACCCATCTGCTCCACTAGGCTGTACTTATTACATGTTGAGGCAGTTTCTTTCCCATCCAAGCAAACTGAAGTCTGGATATGCATGGCCTCAGACTGTACACTGCCATTCAATTGTGTCCACTTAGCATCACTTGACACAGCATATTGATCCTAAAAACACAATTTGTGGCCTAAAATTACATTTTCGTCCCTCATGACGTCTCTTACTGTAAACTCTTGGTTCAATCGTGTGCCGTTTCAATCCTCAACAAAAGGCAGAGGGGAAGCTCTTTACGTTCCTTCAATGAGCGAGCGGTGGCACTTTTTCTGAGTGCCTCCTCGACGCGTCAGACACTGGAGACTGGAGGCTGGAGAGGTGTTCATTTATTCAGGGCACACTGTGAGAGGATGGTGCTCTCCTTTCTTCTCCAGTGGCCCACCCAGGCCGCTCGGTCCACCGTGGCCTGAACTTCAACGCCGATTGATGGCCCCCGCGTAGACTTGCAGCTCCTCAAAACTCCCAAAATGCACCGGGAGCGCATCCCAACACGCGAGCACGCGCACACACCCTAATTGAATCCACGTTCCCCTAAGCTCTGGGATCCTTTACCAGAGGAAAGGCGACAGTCTGTTTTACGAAGGGGCCGAGCTACCAAGTCCATGCGAACGCCTCTCGTCATTGTTACATGTGTTGTCTAAACAAATGCAAACGTAAAGCAGGCAGTCTTAGAGATCCGTCACGGGGACCTTTGCAGTAGTTTGAAACAGACAGAATCGGTTCTACCGGCGTTGCCACGGCCACCTCCGTACTCCTCATCATGAAGAATATCGGAGACAGCCTAGTGAAGGCTGCTTTGTTTCAGCACTCATCTGCTCTCCTTAATGAGCCATAACTGTGTGTTTTGTACTAGTTGTGTTTGTTCGTTTGCTGGCTGAGTTTTGTAGCGAGAGGCCCTGTCTTCCGCGGCTCCTCTAGGAAGTCGTCAGACCGCCCTGAGAGTGACTGGGGCTGTGCGTTTCGGAACACGTCAAGTTTTGACGCTCCGTCGCTCGTAACCGTTTGCCAAATCAAAGCATCGGAGCCGCCGTCAAACTCCCCTCCTCTTTCTCGTCTCGTCTCCCCGCACGCCTGAAGCTCCGCAGCCCACTCCACAGCCCTCTCCACAGCAGGAGAAAGGCAGGGCTTCGGGTAGGAGCGGGACGGGGGGAGTGTAGCAGACTGTGACACGTACCTGTCAGCAGGTACTCAAAATAATTGGTAAATTACTACCGCGGGATAGGAGAGGCGCTCTTTTGTCTCTGTTTGATGAATATTTGAAGTCGCCAGGCAGTCGTAGAACAACGCCGTGCGGTTGGCTCTCAGAGTTTGGCTATCACGCAGATGGGGAGGAGGAAACGCACCGGGAACCCAACAGATCCTACTGCTTTACATTTTGCTGCCTGAGACTATAGCCAGGGACTATAGAGAGAGCTACTGTTGACAGACACTGTAGACAGATACTGTAGCCAGGGACTATAGATTCTGTAGACAGAGGTTGTAGACAGATACAGTAGCCAGGGACTATGGAGAGATTCTGCAGACTGGGACTTTAGGCAGACACTGTAGACAAATTCTGTGGACAGACATTGTGGGCAGATTCTGTAGACATATTCTGTAGTCAAGATATATTCTGTAGATGTATATACTGAGATTATAGACAAAGACTCTAGTCATATACGGTAGACAGATTTTGTAGACTGAGACTGTGGACAGAGACTGTAGACAGATACTGGAATGCAGACATGGTAGACAGATTCTGTATATGGAGACTGTAGAAAGATACTGGAATGCAGACACTGCAGACAGATACAGTAGTCAGGTAGGGTAGACAGATTCCATAGATGGAGACTGTTGACAGAAACGCTAGACAGATCATGTAGACAGATACTGTAGACAGAGACTGTTGACAGATACTATAGACAGATTCAGTCGAAAGAGACTGTAGACAGATTCTGTGGACAAAAACTTAGATAGATACTGTAGTTAGATACTGTAGTCAGATACTGTAAACAGAGAGTGAACTGTGAGCACAATGGCTTGACTATCCTGTAATCTAAACAAGTCTGAACTAACAAGCAGCACAAACGTATACATCCAGACAATGGTCTACAAAGGGAGCTGTGCTCCTGGTTCCACACTCTGGCTGACACTGACACGCTCCCCCTCTTGTGAGCTGAACCCAATTTCGAATGGATGCCACGGAAAGTTCACTTAGGTAATTCCTCGGCGCACCAAATGTGTTTTAACTTTGGGGAAGCTTCATCGCCTGCCAGTTACACTGAGCTTGAGCCATAGGGCTCTGTTTGTGTGCTAATGACACGTATTCATCTTCATCTTGGTCTTTCGTCGGCCTCAAACTCACTTTACACCACAGTCTATCGTACCCCTCAGGGGTTGCTCTGTGCATAAAAACGGACATATAATGCTTTGACATTTCAGCTCGCTCATATCAGGCACACCCGTAAAACATTTTGCTTTGACCTGTGTGAAGAAGGGGAAAAAAAGCAGAGAGAGAATCCATTAGGCTTTTTAAAGGGCTGTGTGACGACACTGGAGAAACAGTATCTGAACCGTCCAGAAGTCTGGGTCTGGTCTTGCCTCCAGTCCTGGCTTCTCCTCAACAATAGTATCTGAGCGGTGGAGAGAGATGGAAATATCACTGGGGGACAGCCACGTCATAAATGACAGGTTTTGGAGTAACAGAGTTAATGGTGTGAGTTCCTAGTGTTTTGTAAATGTACAGTTTTTTTCCCGAAATCTTGATTAGACCTTGGTTTGTGTCTTCTATCTCAAGTGATTTTGGTGGCTGGCCTTCCCCTCGTTAGTCCCAGCGTGCCAGAGGTCTAACAAAACACATGGTCCACATCTCAGACCCTTAGCTCGTCTAGTGAGGCCCCTTCAGGGCTGACTGGGCCACGACAGGCCCATAGTCCTACGGTCTTCAGTAAGAAATCTCCCTGGTGTCGAAACTCTAACAAACATTTAGCCCTTTTCATGAAATCTGACCTTGGAAGCATCTGCCGTTCCTTAGTATCTTCATATCCCCCCGCACGATCCAATGCTTTTTATTGGATTGCATTTTTCGAAGAAGAACGGGGTCGTTTTGTTGAGGGCCTTTTTATAGTGCCGCCTTCTGGAGGCTGATTGAAGAGATGTGGAATGGAATAGGTGACTAAATTCTGTTTGGCATGCTCCACACCAGGTATTATGAACAACACATCTCCTTTACCTTGTCTCTATTCTGTAGGGACATTGTCCTGCTCCCATATTAACAGATGGGTTTTATTTTACTGTTATTTACTAGCAATGTCTTTGGATACGTGTTCAGGAAAATGTCCCCCCCCCATTTTGATGTATTCCTCTCAGCTGAGGATTTGTGCTGAGACGCTAAAAACCTAGATCTCGCACAGACTGACGGAGGATCTATTATTCATGAAGGCTAATGCATTGTTTCTGTTGCTTTATATCTTTTTACCCCCTTTTCCCCTAACTGGGATATTTTCAGGCAAAGGTTGGCAGTTATATCTGTATTGAAATGAGAAGTTTGAAAGACAAACCACTATCTCCTTATGTGTGTAAACTGATTTAAATCACACTTTGAGCTTACAGAACGGAGCTTTAAATGTTAAATGGGGGTGGAAGTCTGCCTGAACTAATTTGTAGGGCTTTGCACCATGTTGACATTTAAATGTGATAAGAATAGAAAACTGCATGCCGACCTATTTTGAAGATGCTTTCGGAATACATTCCCATCCTCGCTGGTCTATAATTAATAAAAATAGACAGGCTTTCTTGCTCCAGATTTGATTATAATACAACCTTATAAACACTGCGGGGACAGGAAACCAACCGAAAAAAGGCATCAATAAAAAATGATGATGGGCAGGAATTAAGAGGAAAGTGGATGGCACACACCTGGTTTTGCAGGAGATTGCGTTGGCTGGCTCCGGTGCTATCACATTACTGTGATTCAGCCCCAGTGTTTGAGAGAACCGGGGAGAGGGACCCGCAAATCAGCATGCAAATAACGGCACATTGTTAACTTAATCAGATGCAGGAGAGAAAATATGGAGGGGACGGGAAGGCGGGACAGAGAGCGGGAGGGAGGGAGGTATGGAGGAGGTGGAGCAGATAAGAGTCTGGGTCCTGAGATGGCGGAGGGCCTCTTCATGGAGAGGGAGCGATGTTGGCTGGGCAGTCCGACTGCAGGCCCCGTGCAGGGCAGAGCAGGGCAGAGGGGAGGCGGCAGGTGATGGGGGGGGGGGGGGGGGGGGGG